>JAOSBL010000007.1:19539253-19558329 GCA_027568915.1 Erythroxylum roraimae
GTTTTGATTAAAGGATACTTCAAAACCAGAATCACATAATTGACTTACACTAATCAAATTATGTTTTAAACCTTCAATTAGCAGAACATTATTAATAGATGCAAAGGAATGTTTACCGATTTTGTCGATTCCAACTATTTTTCCCTTCTGGTTATCTCCAAAAGTTATTGATCATCCCTTCTTATTTTGAAGATCTAGGAACATAGACCTTCTTCCCGTCATATGTCACAAGCATCCATTGTCAAATACCATTGTTGCTGGTTGCTTTTTCCAAGGAAGGAGATCTGCAGTAGATATTATGTTCTTCTTAGGTACCCAGATTTTCTTGAGTCCTTTGAGGTTAGTCTTATAATTATTCATAGAATGATAATAAGACAATTGGTGATATTTCTTTCTATAAGGAACAAAATTCTTTTTGTAACGAGTATTGCTTTTAGTAAACCCTAAACCACTCTTATCATTAGGGTGTCTATATCTTCCAATCATGTCATTCATTTTCTTCGTACTTTCAGTAAAGGTAGATAAATCTGCTGAAAGAGTATTAATCCTTTGTTTCAGCTGACTAATTTCCTCAGATCTATTTATAGTTACCTTTTTCTTCATATCGTCTACTTGTTTCTTAAGATAGACGTTTTCTTTTTCTAACTCTTGCGTGTTCTTCAAGTTTTCGACAAACTTTCTCTTTAAGGATCTATACTGCTTTAGTATGGCATGTGAATCTTCTAGCAATTCTAAATATGCATCTTGTAGTTCATTAAAGTTAGATCCTCGTCACCTTCTTTTT
This sequence comes from Erythroxylum roraimae, assembly GCA_027568915.1. Classification (NCBI taxonomy): domain Eukaryota; kingdom Viridiplantae; phylum Streptophyta; class Magnoliopsida; order Malpighiales; family Erythroxylaceae; genus Erythroxylum; species Erythroxylum roraimae. The sequence goes on from JAOSBL010000007.1 coordinate 19,540,038, forward strand.
CAGCTACCAAGCATATATTTGCTTGTACCGATGCTTCTGAATCAGAGTCAGACTCGGACGAATCCAAATCTTCCCAAGTTGTCATCATGCTCTTCTTATTTTCTTTATTTTTCTTTGGTTTTCTTCTCAACAACGGACATTCAGACTTGTAGTGTCCTGGTTTGTTGCACTCGTAGCAAATGATAGATGTCTTCTCATTCTTGACTTCATCTTTGCTATTTTTCTTAAAAGAAAACTCTTTATTTCCCTTAGCTTTCTTTTTCCACATTCTTCTGATCTTTCTCGATATGAAAGATAATTCATCATCTTCTTCACTTGAATCTTGTTCAGATTCACTGGTGTCATCATTCTTGATTTCTTCAATCTTTAGTGCTTTTAACGATGAACTTTTATTCTTCTTAGTCTTGTGATTTTTCTGACCAGCCTTTAATGCTATAGATTTGTGTCGTCTAGGTTTATCTTCTGCATCCAGCTCTACTTCGTGTATCTTCAAAGATCTAAGCAATTCATCAAGCTTTAATATACTCAAGTCCTTGGATTCTTGTACTGTAGTGACTTTAGGTCTCTATCTTTTTGGCAGATTTCTGAGAATCTTCCTGGCATGGTCTTGATTATCGTAGATTCTCCCAAGAGCTTTTAGTCCATTAACGATAGTTTGAAATCGTCCAAACATCTGATCAATATACTCATCTTCTTTCATCTTGAACAGCTCATATTGATGTACAAGAATACTCATCTTGGACTTTTTCACCTGGTTTGTGGCTTCATGTGCAATGGATAAAGTGTCCCACATCTCCTTTGCAGTGTCGCATTTATGAACTTTATCATATTCACTTCTGCTTAACGCACAACTCAGAAAGAACTTAGCCTTTTAGTTTAGTTGAAATCTAGCTTTTTGATCGGCTGACCATCTAGTACGGGGAATGGTATTTCCTTCATCATCCATCGGTATGTATGGTCCATTCTCAATGATATCCCAAAGATCAATGTGTATGGATTCTATGAAGAGTTGCATCCTGTCCTTCTAATAATGATAATCCTCACCATTGAATGCAGGAGGTCTTGTGACGGAGGCTCCTTCATCTATAAAAACATGTGATTCAACCATGGATCTTTGTCCTCACTTTGTAACGGTGGTTCTTGAAAACCAAGCTCTGATACCAAATGAAGTAAAATCACTTGTTATTATAGAGTTCACGTACAATATACAAAATGCATATGAAGGGGGGTTGAATTGTGTATTTTTTTTCGTGAATACAAACCCCTTTGATATTTCCTTGAAAATGAACTTTTTCAAACTCTTAAAAGAATATCAAAAATGTTTGTATGAAAATATCTACGTAGTTAAATCGCAAACAACTTCTATATACTTGTTTAAGAACAATAGAAATTAAAGTAGAGAGTAAGAAGTAGATACGGTGATTTTTATACTGGTTCACCCCAAACTTTGGGCTATGTCCAGTCCTCAGAGTTCTTCTGAGATTTCACTATACTTCTCCAAAATTACAAGCATTCTTTCCTCTCTTACAGAGCCTCTTCAGGTCTCTTACACAAGTATTCTTTTTACTTCTTAGCCTTTTCAGGCTCTTAGCCTTTCCTTTCTCTTACTAGAAAGATATTGCGAGCTTTTTGTTACAGTAGAGTTTGCTCTCAGATATCGCACTTTGAATACAGAATTTTTTCTATGTAAGTAATAGCTTGAAAGCTTAAAAATCAAAAACTAGTTCAAAGGTTGTTCAGTCTTCGACTATGACTTGTATTTATAGCCTTCGTCTCCAACTGCTTCTTGATAACTGCTTCTTGTTTCTTGTAGAAACTGTTATTCAGTTGAGTTCTTTAACTAACTCTAACTGACTAACTGTCCAACGTACTAGCATGTCTTCTACTTTGTATCATCTGTATTTTTCTCTTCTTTTGTGTTTTCGACTTCTTCTGTGTTTTCTGCGCTTCTTCTGTGTTTTTGACTTCTTCTGTGTTTTTTGCGCTTCTTCTGTGCTTTCGACTTCTTCTGTGTTTCTCCGCTCTTCTTCTATGTTTTCGACTTCTTCTGTCTTTTGCCGCTTTTTCTGTCTTTTGACTTCTTCTATTTTTTGCCGCTTCTTCTGTCTTTTGACTTCTTCTGTGTTTTTCACTGCACGCTTAACACACTTATCAAAATAGTTCATTTATTTCTAATATTATTATTATTTGATTGTCATCAAAATTAATAGACGTGAAGTCATCTTGACTTAACAATAAAACCCGAATAGGATATGCAATAAAACCCGAATAGGATATGCAAGGCTGCTAGTTGAAGTTAATGTTTCCAAAGTACTTGTAACTAGCTTTGAAGTGAGATTGCCTGGGGGTACAAGATATACCCAAGTAGTTCTATATGAGACATTTCCAAACTATTGTTGCCATTGCAAGAGATTTGGCCACAACCCATTTGATTGTAAAGGGAAGAATAAAAAGAAGCAGATGCAAGACAACAACAACATGGGGAATGCAGAAACTGTAGAAGCAGAAGGCGAGAGGGGTCAGAATCAAGAAGTAGGAATGGGTTCACTAGCACAACCAGTAACACAAGACGGAGGAGATCAAGTGGTAAATCCTACCCGAGGGGTGGAACAACACACACAGAAAGAGGTAGGTGTGGGAGGAATAGTAGGTAGGGGAAATAACCCTGGTGTGTAGGGCCAGAAGGATCCTTCTAGGATGGCAGCCAATGAACTGAATGAAGAGTCTTGGCAGATGGTAATGACCAACAAGAGTGTTAATAAAGGAAAAGAAGTATTGTTACCACCGAATAGAACTGGGGTAGATAACAAAAATATAAGGCAAAAGGGAAATACTAGAGTAGAAGAAGGTATGCGCAGTAATGATAAGTTAAAGAGAGTTGGAGGGGGAGGCCTCCTCCTTTTGCCAAATGAAGATCCTCTTATAGAATGTCCGAGGCCTAAATAAGGCCTCGAGACAGTGCAGTGTGGCCAGCCTTCTTACGCAACATCACTGCAATTTTGCTTGTCTTTTGGAAACAAAGCTAGCTGGAGACAATTTGGAAAGAATTATGAAAACAAGATTTGGAGGCTGGGGATTCTCCCACAACTTTGATCTTATGGCAGGAGGTAGAATTTGCATATTATGAAACACTAATACATGCAAATGTCATATTTTGGACGTTGGAGAACAATTTATACATATGGAAGTTCAATGCAAAATCACCCAATTATCCTTTGCAGCCTCTGTTGTCTACGGGTTGTATAGTGTTACACAGAGAAGAGAACTATGGCAGAAACCCCAAGATGTAAATGGAGACACACAATGAGACCTTGGATCATTATGGGAGACTTCAACTGTAGTGATGCAACAGAGAGGCTTGGCTGCCAACCTCCTTCAACCTATCTGCTGAAGGATTTCATGGATTTCAGAATGCAAATGGAGTTGGAGTATGCTCCAAGCTGTGGGGAATTCTATACATGGAATAAAAACCAACTCTGGGCCAAATTGGACAGAGTACTACTAAATCAAGCCTGGAATGATCTGGGAGTTAATTGCACTGCACATTTCTTGGAAATGATGGTTGATTCGAACCATTGCCCTGTCTCAGTGGAGTTTAACTGAATGGAAATGATAGGAAAGAGGCCTTTTAAGTTCATTAATACGTGGTTGAAGCATCCCCGGATAAATAAGGTGGTGGATAATGGCTGGGAGACAAGAGTGGAAGGCTCAACCCAGTTTGTTATGTGTAGGAAGTTGAAAGCTTTGAAATGTGAGTTGAAACTACTGAACTCTACGACTTATAGCAACATTTATGATAAGGCTAAACGGGCACAGGAGAACTTTCAACTAGCCTACAGGGCATCTTTAGATAGACTGAATATGCAGAATTGAGCTTAGAAGTGAAGTTAAAGAGAAAGCAGGCAGTTTTTTTCCTAGAGGCTGAAAGGCTCCTCTACCAACAGAAGGAAAAATGCTTGCATCTTATGGAGGCTGATATTTCCATTCAGTGGTGAGGAAGAGGGGAAAACAAAACACAATTTCTCACATCATAAGGGACGATGGGAACCCAACTACTTCAATGGTAGAAGTGGTGAATTGCTGCATGAACTTCTACCAAGGTCTCCTTGGAACTTCTCTGCCCAGGGATCTGATAGAAGCTCATATTATCACTAATGGACATACTCTAGATGAACAAGCAAAGGAAGGGTTAGTTGCCCCCATTAGGGAAGAAGAGATCAAGAAGGCACTGTTTGATATAGGGGATGAAAAAGCACCTGGGCTAGACGGATATACGTCAGCATTTTTTAAATAACAATGGGAGAGAGTAGGGCCGAGTTTAATCGCAACAGTGTAGGAATTCTTCTCAACAGGAAAACTCCTGAAGTAGATAAACCATTGCACCCTCACCCTTATATCGAAGAAGAAGACTACCCCTAAGGTTACGGATTTTAGAGCTATTACATGCTTAAATGTGGCTTATAAGGTGATTACAAAAGTTTTGAATGAGAGAATGATTAGGGTGATCAGGAATATAGTTGATTTAGCCCGGGCGGCTTCCATACCTAGAAGAAGTATGTTGGATAACGTGTTCCTTGCTCAGGAATTGGTAAGGGGTTACACAAGAAAAAGAATCTCATCTTGGTGTATGATCAAGGTAGACATCACCAAAGCCTATGACACGGTAGAGTGGAGTTTCCTTCAGAATATGATGAGATGCTTGGGATTTCCTTTTAAATTTACTGGTTGGGTTATGGAATGCGTGCAGTCTACTTCTTGTTTAGTGTCAGTGAATGGAATTATGCATGGTTGGTTCAAAGGACGAAAGGGACTAAAGCAGGGTGACCCAATGTCACCTACCCTATTTCTACTTGGGTTGGAATACCAATCCAGAATGCTAAAGAACAGAACAAACACTACCCAGTTTCACTTCCATTCGAAGTGTAAACAATTAGGGATAACTCATTTTGCTTTTACGGATGACTTAATGTTGTTTTCAAGAGGGGACCAAGCCTTTATAGGCATCTTAGTGGGAGGGTTACATGAATTGGAGAAGGTTGCGGGGTTGAAAGTGAGTGTGCAGAAGTCCAGTATCTATATAGCAGGAGTGGAGGGGTATGAGAAGGAACTTTTAAGATAGATGGCGGATTACCCATTAGGAGACTTTCCTTTTCGTTACTTGGGAATACCCTTAGCTCCAATGAAAATCTCTGTAGCTCAGTTCTCAATGTTAATTCAGTCAGTTGAGACATTTCTCTGTAGCTCAGTTCTCAGTGTTAATTCAGTAGGTTGAGACAAGTCTAAACGGTTAGAAGGGGCAATCACTATCCTTTGCGGGTAGAATCGAGCTTATTAACTCTGTTATCCAAGGTGTGTTAGCTTTTTGGTTACATGCATTCCCTGTTCCCATAGCAATCTTGGATAGGATAATTACCAACTGCAGGTTGTTCTTATAGTGAGGGAGACACTACAGAGTGGCTTAGGACACTATATGTACACCAAAAATAGAAAGAGGGTTAGGTTTGAAAAATTGTAAGAAGTGGAATAATGTATTGCTAGCAAAGGTTCTTTGGAATATACATGCCAAAGAAAATTCACTATGGGTGGGGTGGATACATGCAAAATACCTAAGAGGAACATCAATTTGGGATTGAACTCCCCACAAACGCGATTCACCTTTATTGAAGAAGTTGGAATTGATTCGGGATCAAATAGTGGACAAATTGGGAGGCCAAAGTGAGGTTGTCCTTGGTATGAAGAATTTGTGTGTGAATGGCATGTTTTCTTCACAGAAGATTTATGACCTCTTACGGCTGAAGAACACAAGTAAACCTTGGATGACATTCATATGGAGGAACTATATACCCCCTAAATTCTCATTCACTACTTGGCTCAAACTCAAAAATAGATTGCCTACAAAAGACAATTTATAGTTCCTAGAGATTCAAAGAACATGTGCTCTGTGCAGAATAGGTACAAAAACTGCCGACCACTTGTTTTTCAATTGTGCTTTTACAGGTGAAATATGGCGAGCCATCAAAGTATGGCTAGGACCGACCCGTACCATGTCTTCACTATGCAGGGCTATAAAATGGATCAAAAAAGATTACACTGGAGCAGGTATAAGAAGCAAAGCTGCTAGACTTGGACTCATATGCACCACGTACATGATATGGAAGCAAGAAATTTGATCCAGTTAGAGTTTGCTTCTATTACAAGCTCTAATGTAATCATAAAAATAAAGACAACAATGTATAAAATTCTATATATGTTGTATCCCATTGATTTAATTACCTTCTGACATTCGGATACATGAAAACTTTCTTAATGTATTTGCTCATAACCTCTTCTTGGTTGGTTTGTGGAACATTGTGCTTGAGGCTGAGGCTTAATGATTCTAGTCTCTATTTAGGTCTAGTGAGCAAGTTAGGATTTGTTTGGGGCAACCTATGTCCCTCTTGGGATGTACTTGGGAATTCGGATATTTTGAGATAAATCATGCTTTATATTATAGTGCTTATTTTTGGATGTATAGGGGGTTGAGGCTTAATGTTGCTAGCCTCCACTCAGGAGTACTGGGCAGTAGACTTGATAAGGCTGTATTACTTTTATATGGATGTACATGGGGAAAGGGTCAATTGGCACAAATTTCTAGATGGATTGGGGTATGCCCCAAATATTCATGTATCTTATGTTAGCCCCCTGGCCTCGAGGTGAGATGTCTTAAGTTACAGCCTTCGGATGTATCGGGACAATTTTACTATGTCCCTGTTCGGATGTATTTGGGCATTTGGATTCATGTTCTATATTGTATTGCTTTCCTTTGGATGTATAGGGGGTTAAGGTTTACTGATGTTGGTTCCATTCGGGGGTATAGGACATGGGGGTAATTGTGGGTGTCTTTATCCTCTATGGTTGTAATATTCATTTTCCATATTTGATTAGGGTATGCCCCCAATGATTCCAATGTTTTGGGGTGAGCAGCCCCCAATGATTCCATTTCGATGTTTTGGGGTGAGCAGCTTGGTTTAGGTTGAGTGTTGGACTCCTTCGGTGTACTGGGGCATTTGTTGTAGTGCTTGCCTTCGGATGTCTAGGGGGATGTTTACAGCTAACCTCCCATCAGATGTACTGGGGTATAGGGAACATTTGATGTAGTTTTCTTTGTGATGACACTTTTGATTGGGGTTGTTCGGTAGCCATGTCTGATCGGGGTCTACTCCAATGGGCCTTGGGTGCTTTTGCTGCAGGTTTTGGATTGACTTTGGTGACTACGGTCATGTGTGGGGCCTTACTGAACATTTGCCCCTAGCTTCTGTTTGAGCTGTCCTAATGGATAGGATGCTTATAGAGTATTTCCAGCAGCTTCCCTTCTTCTTCTTTGGTTGGTTTGACTTATGCTGTATTGGTTGTTCTTGAACCTTGATGTATAGGTTTATAGTGCCTTTTGTCTATAGTCTATTTTCAGATGTAATGGGGTATCTACGTATAACCTCTCATTGGATGTATTGGGGGAATTTGGGAAATTTGATGTTGTCTCATTTTGATCGGGGTATGCCCCATTGATCGTTGTACATACTTTTGATGAAATATACTATTTACCTTTCATCAAAAAAAAGAAAGAGCTATCAATAGTATGCGGACGTGAGTTCTCTCATCCTTGGCGATTTTTCTTCTAGGCACCGCATACCTTACGGCCTCCATATGCTCAACTCTTAGCTTAATCTAGTGAACTGAGATTGAAATTTGTGTTGACATCAAAGGTTCAAAATTGTAGGCTTAAACCTTGCCAGGCTTCTCGGGTTCGAAATATGGGCAAGAAGAAGAAGACACCTCATAAGAGCAGAGACATTACGGTAGACTGCGTCATAGGTTTACAGGCAGCCCGAGAGGCATCTATGAGAAACCTATACATTGCTGATGATGAAGTGCAGGAAGTAAGTGCGAAGTGTTATCCTTTGACAAAACAAGCCAATACGCAGAATACTGTGAGAGATGATAAGGAAGTGAACATGGCTTCGGGAGTAAGCAGAGATGGAGCAACAAGAACAATACAGCAAGGCATGATTCAAGGTAATGTGGAGGCGAAGAAAAATAATCAGCTGATAATGAAAGTAGCGGATAAGTCCAATGCTGGTGTCTGTAGACAGGAACAAGCGAGGGGAAACAGGGAAAAGAGGGAAAGATTAGTGCCTTTGGGTTTTGAGAACAGGGAAGGTAAGTTACTGAATAAAACGAAAAATGTGGGTATTGAGGGGCATATTGAAGAGCTGGGGGATGAGGATGCATCCACTGCTGATGAGGATGCAGATGGGGAGAATGTAACCACTAAAGCTTTGGACCCAGAGGATGAGGAACCTACCCCGAAGGTGCTTGACAGAATGCCAGAACCAACTTCAGACAAGCATGATGAGGCAACACTAAACATCTTATGTCAATCTATTTAGGAATAACAGAGAGATGAAACAAAGGATGTAAACAAGTAGATGAGGAAGTTACCATAGGAGAAGAGGAGGTAACAGAAATTGAGCAAGCATGGGGATATTGCCTTATGGGTTGCTTCACAAGAAGGTTCCCAGGGATGAAGGCTCTCGAAGGGCAAATAGTGAAATGGAATATACAGTGTAAGATTTTGCCTTATGCTCAGGGTTGGATGATTTTTCAATTCGATACAGAAGAGGCTCATACCAATCTATTGGCAGGAGGTCCGTATGTAGTGTATGGGAGAACTCTACTGCTAAAGAAACTCTCCCAAGGTTTTGCATTTGACTACAAAGACTTCATGGAAGTTCCCTTTTGGTTGCAACTTCCAAATGTACCTTTGGAGCAATGGAATGAAGGGAGGTTGTCTAAGCTTAGTTCCCGAATTAGAAAGCCTTTGTGTACAAATAAGATTACCAGTAGTAAGTCAAGTATAGGTTATGCAAGACTATTAGTTGAAGTTGATGTCTCCAACCTACCTGTGACAAATTTTGAAGTGAAAATGCCTGGAGGTACTAAATACAATCAAATGGTACTCTATGAGAGCTTCCCCAACTACTGCTGCCACTGCAAGAAATTTGGACACAACCCCTTTAAGTACAAAGGGAAAATCAAGAAGAAGCAAACTAAGGAGACTACTAATATAGGTGACACTGAACTGGTTGAACATGACAGTGATCTGAATCAGCCTAACCTAGAGAAGGGGGAAGACAAACAGATACAATCATGTAACCATGCTGAAGATGCTTAGGATGAAAATCCTGAAAAGGAAGGAGAACAACAACTGCAAAATGAAGTAGGTGCAAAAGGAATGGGGGGAAGGGAGAAATTGACAGAAAGGAGAGGACCAGTTTTCCAACCTCGGATGGAAAACACAAGAATGAATTAGGGAGAATGAAAAGAAGTGTAAAATCACAGAAGTATCAACAAAGGAAAGACAGTAATTCAGAATAAAACAATAAATATGAGGAGGAACCTGCAAAGGCCAGAAGGTAGCAATAGACTGGCAGTGAGAAGCAATACTGAAACTCAAAAGGAGGCTGGAAGGGGTAGACCTCCTCAACCTAAAAAATGAAGGTATTTTGCTGGAATGTCCGAGGCCTAAACAAGGCCTCGAGACAATACAGTGTTGTCAACCTTCTTAGACAACACCACTGTAATTTTGCTTGTTTACTTGAAACTAAGTTATCTATTGATAGTTTGAATAAAATGATGAGAAACAGATTTGGAGGTTGGGATTACTGCCACAAATTTGGTTCTATTGCTAGAGGCAGAATGTGTATAATATAGAATTCCAATTTCTATAAGTGTCAGGTTTTGGAGCTAGCAGACCAATACATTTATGCTAAAATTTAGTGTTGTACATCACAGCTCTCCTTTACAGTATCATTTGTATATGGTATTTATAGTGTTACAAGAAGAAGGGAGCTTTGGCAGAAACTCCAGGAAATGAAAGTGGAACCAGTGAGGCCTTGGATCATTATGGGTGATTTTAATTGTATCTGTGCATCAAAGGAAAGGCTAGGTTGTCAACCACCCTCGGCTTACCTACTTAAGGACTTATTGGACTTCAGATTGGCTTTGGGGCTGGAGGATGCTCCAAGTAGGGGGGAGTATTACACTTGGAACAAAAACCAGTTATGGGCAAAACTTGACAGGGTCTTAATAAATCAAGCATGGGACACTCTCGGTTATAACTGCTTAGCACATTTCTTGGAACTGATGGCAGAATCTGATCACTGCCCTATTTTAGTGGACATCACCCGAATGGAACAACTAGGTAAGAAACCTTTCAAGTTCTTCAATATGTGGCTGAAACATCCATAAATATAGGAAATTTTAGATAGTAGATGCGAGAATGCAGTGGAGGGGACAACCCAGTTTGTCCTGTGCAAGAAACTTAAAGAGTTAAAATACCCCTTGAAATTACTGAACTCCGAAGCATATGGGAATATCTGTAGCAAAGTCAAGAAAGCACAAGAGGATTTACAAGCAGTCTATAAGGCTTCCCTCAATAGGCCTGATGATATTGTGCTAAACCAAGATGTGAAGACAAAGAGGAAGCATGCAGAAAGGAATTTTTATCAACAAAAAACTAAGTGCTTACATCTCATTAAGGTTGATACAAATACCAAATACTTCCATGCAGTGACTAAGAAAAGAGGAAATAGAACACTATTTCCCACATCATGAGGGAAGATGGAACTGTTACCTCTTCGATGGCAGAAGTAGTAAATTGCTTTCTAAGCTATTACCAAGGTCTTCTACGAACAATATCTCCTCTGCACAGGCTTGATTTGGATGTTGTAAGGAATGGATTGGTCCTGGATGAGCAGACACAAGAATCAATGGTTACACCAATCAGTGAGGAGGAGATCAAAAGGGTCATGTTTGACATAGGAAATGACAAAGCCCCAAGTCCAAATGGATACACTTTGGCCTTCTTCAAACAACAATGGCAACGAGTCAGGCCAAAGGTAATTTCAGCTGTACAGGAGTTCTTTATCACTAGAAAATTGTTGAAGCAAATTAATCACACCATCATCACTCTTATCCCTAAAACCAAGACTGCACCGAAGGTAACTAACTTCAGACCCATTGCTTGCCTGAATGTGGTTACAAGGCGATCACCAAAATTCTGAATGAGCGTATGGTGAAAGTTGTGGGGAGAATTATTAATCCAACTCAGGCTGCCTTTGTTCCAGGGAGAAAGATGCTTGACAATGTGTTCTTAGTCCAAGAACTTATTAGGGGTTATACAAGGAAGAGGATATCACCAAGATGCATGATAAAAAGAGATCTAACAAAAGCCTATGATACGGTTGCATGGAGATTTCTTGATGACATGATGAGAGGGTTGAGATTCCCCACAAAATTTACACGATGGGTCATAGAATGTGTGCAGACCGCTTCATACTCTATATCAATAAATGGCTCACTATATGGGATGTTTCAAGGCCGAAGAGGACTAAGACAAGGTGATTCAATGTCACCCACCTTATTCCTACTTGGGCTGGAATATTTTTCAAGGCTGTTAAAGAATAGAACAACAAATCCTCAATTTCACTTCCATCTGAAGTGCAAACACCTAGGTATTTGTATACTTTGCTTTTGCGGATGACCTTATGCTATTTTCTAGAGGGGATCATGCCTTTATAGGCATACTAGTAGATGTGTTGGAGGATTTGAACAAGGTGGCAGGGCTGAAGGTAAATGTGTCAAAGTTCAGTTTATACCTAGTAGGCGTGTGTGGATATGAGAGGGAGATTATAAGGCAGATGGTGGAGTACCCTCTAGGGGATTTTCTTGTCCGATATTTAGGGTACCATTGGCACCTATGAAGGTTTTGGTGGCCCAGTTTTCAGTGCTTATTGAATCTGTTGAAGCTTATCTTAAATTATGGAAGGGTCAGTCCCTTTCATATATGGGCAGAATTGAGCTCATAAATTCTGTTATTCAAGGGATGCTCTCTTTTTGACTACAAGATTTTCCTATACCTACAACCATTATAGAGAGGCTAACCTCCATTTGTAGACTATTCTTATGGGAAGGGAGGCACTTTAGAGTGGCATGAGATAATATATGCTCTCCATAAGATGAAGGTGGTCTGGGTTTGAAAAATTGCAAGCAATGGAACTCGGCATAGTTAGCCAAAGTACTATGAAACATTTATGCTAAAGCAGATTCATTATGGGTAAGGTGGATACATGAAATGTATTTGAAGGACATATCAATATGGGATTGGGAACCCCACAAACGTAACTCACCTTTGTTGAAAAAACTAGCATAGATTCGGGATAAATTGGTGAAAAATTTGGGAGGCCGAAGGGAAGTAGTCCATGGTATCCAGAAGATGTGTGTAAATGGCAACCCTTCATCATAGAAAATTTATAAACTATTAAGAGTTAAACATATAAGAAGACTATGGATGGATTTTATATGGAAGCAATATATACCTCCGAAATTTTCCTTCATTGCATGGCTTAGTCTTCAGAATAGACTACCAAAGAAGGATAATTTACAATTTCTGGAGATAGATATCACATGTGGCTTCTATAATGTTGAAGTAGAAACTGTTGATCATTTATTTTTCAAGTGTCCCATTACAAGTGAAATATGGAATGCTATCTGGGCATAGCTAGGATTGACCTGAACCATGTCCATACTCTCTAGTGCCATTAAATGGATTCGAAAAGACTACCCCAGAGCACGTATTAGAAGTAAAGCTGCTAAACTTGCATTCATGTGCACCATATACATGGTATGAAAGACAAGGAACACCATACAGCTAGAGTCTGCTCCTGTGACGAACTTAGATGTAGTTCTCAAAATTAAAACAGTAATGTATAGAATCTTATATAGATTGTATCCCACGGATCTTATTACATTTTGACACTTCGGCTATAAGAGGGATCTTGATGTAATTTTGCTTATAGCCTCTTTTTGGATGTATTGGGGGATATGATGTATGTTTTGGTTGATGCATCGAACGTAGTGGAAAATCTAATGTATTTTTGTTTATAGCCTCTTTTCGGGTGTATTGGGGAATTTGGAGTATTTTTATTTATAGTTTCTCTTTGGATGTATTGGGAAAGTGGTTGTAATTGATGTAGGTTTTGGATTACACAGTGGATTGGGGTATGCCCCAAAGATCTATGTACATATGATTTTGTGCAATATACTATTTACCTTGCATTAAAAAAAAGACGATCTAAAAAGCAATCGGAGATATTGGATTCGGTGCATTCAGATGTTTATGGCCCTATTAAGAAGGAGTCACTAAGAGGTAACAAATATTCTATTATATTTATTGATGATGCTTTGAGGAAGACTTGGGTGTACATGTTGAACTCAAAGATTCAAGTATTTGAAACTTTCCAGAAATTTCATGTCATGGTAGAAAAGGAAGCTGAGAGAAAGCTAAAATGTTTATCAATAGATAATCGAGGTGAGTATACTGCTAAGGTATTTAAAGATTATTGTCTATCGCATGTCATTAGATATGAAAAGACATAACCAAGAACTCCACAACATAACAGAGCTGCTAAGAGGATGACCAGAACAATTATAGAGAAGGTTCATTGTATGCTTAGAATATTTATATTGCCAAACACATTTTGGGGTGAAGTAGTTCGAACTATAGTCTCCTTGATTAATCCAGCTCCCTCCATTCCATTAGATTTTGAGATTACTAAGAGAGCATGAATTAGTAAAGATCTCACATATTATCATCTGAGAGTTTTTGGCTATATGGTATTTAAAGTTTATGGTGCATATCTCAGTTCATGCACCAACCAAGGAAACCTCATTGGGATCTACAATATCTGGAAGGTACTCCTAGTCAAGGCATATTACTCTCCTTCCATCCCTTTACATTTGATTACCTATTGCGATTCTGATTGGGCAAGTTGTTCAATGACAAAGAGATCCACCACTAGTTATTGTGTTTTCCTCGGGAAGTCACCAATATCATGGAAAATAAAGAAACAAACCACTACGTCTTGCTCTTCAGCTGAAGCGGAATACCGAGCAATGGCCTTGACCTCTTATGAATTACAATGGTTGTTGTATCTATTACAAGACCTTGGCATTCATCATCTCCAGCCATTAACCCTATACTATGATAATCAGGTTGTACTTCACATTGCAACTATCTAGTGTTTCATGAACGAACAAAGCACATTGAATTAGATTGTTATCTTGTTCGAGAGAACATATAATCTGGTATTCTTCAAACCGAGTACATATCTTCAACAAATCAACTGGAGGGCATATTTACTAAACCCCTTAGTAAAGAAGCATTCCATCTACTACTCGACAAGTTAGATGTTCATAACATTCACACTCTAACTTGAGGAAGAGTGATGAAATTCAACACATTTACCACATGGTAACATATTCTTAGCTCCAAATTCAAGCATCACAAATCACACAATCAATTTAGATTGATTTTTATTTCTTAAGTGTCTCTGTATAGTTGTATATAAACTTATACCCTTACGGTAAATAATATACTACAAATTTCTACTCTATTTATTTAGTTTACCACTTTATCACTTCAAAGTCTCAGCTTCAGTTTCTTTCAAAAACCAGCTGTAACAGATAACGGGAGTTACAAATTAACTGTTTCCTGCTTCTTTTTCTGTTACAAGTCCCATCTTCTTCTTTACATCTTAGTCAATGTTCTGAAAATTTAGGTTTTCATTAAATACGTAACAAAGTGATGCTTAGCGCGGAATGGCAAGGAGTCATGGCAGCTTCAAGTGAAGTACGTACGTCGTTCACTTAGTTGAGTTTAAGCTCATTAATTCAGGTGTTTCCAATTTGTACCATTCATCGTAATTTGATGAGAAGTAGAACTCCTTTGCATGTTTGACATGCTTTGTTTGCGTGAAAATCGAGATACCGATCACTACCTAACCTTCCTTGTCCACCAGAAAAAGGAAATGTTTTTTCTTTATCACTTTTTGTAACTTGACATAAGGGAGAAATGGAGAATTATATTCTTGATTCAATTCATAAATGAAGTCTCAGTATCACTGGTCATGGTAGTTCCTTTATCCTCCATTTGTTTGTGGAGGTTACATTTTTTCTATTTCAATGTCGAGGAAAGCTTGATTACAAATAAGCACCAAATCGCAGAAAACCCAGTAAACTTACTACCCATTTGACAAAGATTAAATGTGATTGTATTCAATATTAACAAATTTTTTAAGGTCAATTTGATCCAACTCTACTCAAAAATCATCATCTGACTCACTACAAGATCCTGACCTAGATCTGTCTAGCAGTAAATGTAGATGGAATTCAGCAAATCTGTCTGAAATCCTTACTGCTTGGGGAGATGATCCTATACTCGTTGCTGAATCCTTTTTTTCCAGCTTCTTGGAGATGTCTACCAGGACTCTGTCAACCATTTCAAGGAAATCTTTAACAATAATAAACAGTTGAAGTGGGGATGCTCCAGTGTGCTTGGGAGCTCCTGCTTGATAGTATTCTGTTGTTCTCTTCACAAACTCCATAACCTTTGCTTGCTCTTCTTTCACCAACTTGAGTTCACCACCACACTTCTCTAAAAATCCGTTCATTTCACCCAAAAACTGACCTGCCTCTTCATCCTTGGCGCAGGGTGAGATAAGCAACTGAATTTCTTCAAGACGGGTCGATAAAGAGGAGAATGTGCTGGTGAAACTGTCATATTCTATGCTTGCTGCTTTCTTTACATTGGCAAAATCAACCTTCAATCTCTCCAAAATAGGCAATCCAAGCAGCAAGTACTCCTTTCTTTCTTCTGTTGTCATGGACTCTAAGTTCAGATTGGTGTTAACTGGTCTTTGACTTCCTAGTTTGTCAGGAACTTGGCTCGGATTCAGAGCAAGGCGTCTACCTTCCGACCGAGCTACTTGTTCAACAACGAAGTGAAGTAGAGTAATCTTTCCATCGGTGCTTTTAATGTCAGAAAGTTTTCTAAGAGCAGTAAGATCAAAACCTTGTGCATTACCTCTGGATGTTCCAGCATTCATTCTATTGCCAGCCTTGAGAATGGCCTCAAGAAGCTTTAAGAATAGCCCACGAGTTCTAAGCTCCTGGCAACCCAGTTGAAATGCTTCCAACGACTCTTTGAATTGGAGAATTTCTGAATCATAGTTTGATCTGAAGAGCATAGCATTGACTCTAATGAATGCTGAAGGGATGTTCTTCAGTATGTAGTATAGGAAAGATTCAGCATCTGCAAGTTTATCCGGATCACCATTGTATTGGATTATCTTGACCATTTCATCTTCTGTTGGGGAGATTCTGGCAAGCTTTTCAAGAATATCAGTCATCAATCCCTGGCCATCAACAAGGGCATCAAGAATGTCTCTACGAGAACTCGCTAAAGATTTTATCACAATAGCTGTGTTCTGAGATCTCCTTGGCTCAAGTATGAAAAGCTTTGCAGTTGGTGCAGGGTAAGGACTACTGGCCCTTGATGAGGTTACATCTTTTTGAAGAGGATTGAAAGTTGCAGTTGTGTAACTAAACAAGGCTTCCATGGCTTCCTCGTCATCAAATCTGCACATACAATGAATAAAAACCACATATTATTGCACATCTACTCTTCCTATCAGAGGTGACAAGAATACCGCAATATCTGACAAATTAAATTAAACTTCCAAGCAGAAAATCAAACCTGAGAGAGCCCTGGTTGATTATTTCCCAGACTACAGAATGTTCAGCATTACTAGCCATAATTTTATCCCAGTGCAAAGGCTTCAGCTTTGTGGGGACTATGGTAATGTCCTTGGTGCTCTCCTCTGCTGAAGCCAATGCCTTGTCTTTGCTATTTGGTGCTTTCCCTTTAGGTGCCAGCGGAGGCTTTAGTGCTGACACCATCGCAGTTGAGCTTTTTGGTGAAAGTTGTGATACAAATTCTTTCTTCTTAGCCATTGATGGTGGAGGTGGGGGTGGTGGCTGAGGAGGGGATGGCGGCGTTAATGACTCTTTCACTATATTTGATGGTCCTAATGGTAGTGGTGGTGGCTGAGGAGGGGATGCCGGTGTTAATGACTCTTTCACTATATTTGGTGGAGGAGGGGGTGGTGGCGGCGGCAATGCCGGTAGTGGCAGATGCTCCCGCAGAGAGGAACGATATGGTGACCACATTAGCTGTACTGATGATGACTGAGGACTAGAATCATGCGGAAATATATCTGCAACATTCTTCTGCTTTCTAGCCTTACCTCTTCCGTGTCTAGCTACTTCCATTCCCACTCCTTTTCCCTTTTTCTCATTGCCATGTTTTTTTGCTTCTTCATTTCCATGCTTAGATTTCAACTTTGTGAAAGCAGTTTTGAGTCTTCCTCCGTCAGAATCTTTGATATAGAGAACATCTTGACCATCTTCATTAACAATCACTCCTTTAACCTTCTTACCAACTTTTCTCGACCCTTCTTTAATCACAATACTCTCTCCTTGAAAACTGATTTCTGTTCTCGTTTTCTGTTGGTTTCTAATGTATCTCTTGTACAGAAAGAAAAGGATTCCAGCTATGATCAGAGTGATTGCTGCTGTTGCAAGAACTGCCCCGACAATTTTCTGATTTGACGAAGATGATCTTCGTAGCATTGGTTTTTCCTGACCTTCAACAGAAGAGCTAGTATTCTCATCAGCTAAACGCCTTGACACTCTTGCAGATACATTACCAAATTCAGTGGAAGTTTCATTCTTCTGCAGTATAGGTTGTTCTTCTTCAACAAAAGGGAAGGAACGGGCAGCGCATGAAGAAAGAAACACCAGGATAATGATTGCACAGAGCCAGGTTTGACAATGAACCATCTAGCTGGCCTGTGTGAACCCGCAAGTTGCGTAGAGAAGTCAAAAATGAGTTTTTTTCTAGTCCCTGTTGTTACGCTGATGCCGCTTTTGAGCCAATTCCTCTCTATGTTCTATGTTTTGTTATTAGCCGACAGTTCCAATGCTGTCGTTGGAAAACTTTGTAGGACTCATCCAAGTTTTTCGACTCCTGTCGTGACAAAATTTGCCCATTTGCCAGATTTTGATTATTCTGCCGTCCCCATTATATTACAAACATGGTTTCATCAAATTGAAGTTCTTATACACATCATCACATATGGATTTGCGGTTATCTTCTTTTACTGCTAAAATTCGTTAAGATCAGAGTCAGACATTAGAAGTATAATAATGGCTTCTAAGAAGTTTTCAAGTTACTTAGCAGCTGACTTATGGCAACAATGTCTTGGAAAAGAATCTACTATTGGAGATAATCTCTCCTAAATCTTAGCATTGTCCATCGTTATCTCTTGTAATATCTTTTCCATATTTATCCTAC
>JAOSBL010000007.1:19558429-19577497 GCA_027568915.1 Erythroxylum roraimae
GTCTAGAATGATCTACTGTATATTATTTAACCACATTGTGTTAATGAAATTGAACAACCCAATTGATCTTCAACATCTACTGGGATTCAATTCACAACGGAATTATGCGTATGTTATCCTATATTCTGTCTTCACATCAACAAAACCGAGTGTTACAACCTTTTCTTTTGTATTTCATCAAAATTTTAATGTACAAACTTAATATAAATTAATAACATCTCTTATTTTTTGGAACTTCTAGAAATCTACGAGTATAGTCTTGCTACTACTATGCAATCAGCGATACATGATGCAGATTCAGTTGTTGATGCACTCACCAACAAACAGGTTTTTGATAGCTTTCCCATTCCAGAACACATCAAACAGGAAATAAAAATCACTCAGCTAGATGAAGAGGACGATAGACTTATATGGAAGCACTCTAGCACACGAAAGTTCACAAACACAAAGTGAAGCAGGCAGATCAGACTATATCCCATAGGCCAATGTACTCAAACACCATAATCCTCGAGCATCAACAATGTTGTGGATGGTTACGAAGAACAAGCTCCAAACAACTGACAAAATAATTAAATATCTGCAGATTCCCAATTGGTGTACATTATGCAAAACATCTGAGGAGAACATGCAGCACCTGATCTTTCTTTTTGGAACACACTATTTATCTTACGTCATATCCATAATGCTCCTAATAGCTGGAATTAGATTGTCAATTGGTGTAGTACAGTTTGGCTTACCAACAAAACTAAAAGGTGATGCTTCTGTGTGATCTTAACCTTTATTATGGCTACTGTTTGGGATGGAGGAAACAGAAGATTATTCCAAAATATACAGAAAAGAAAGGAGAACTTTCGCAGAGAACTCTTATAACAAATCAGGTTACACATCAACCTATTCAAGGACAAGCATGGTGATATATTTTTTGTCGGCCATTTTTTAAGATATGCATCCTACTTGATAAATGAGGTTCAAAAGTATAAAAAATCAAGTTGAGAGCGCTACCTAGATGACAATGTTTGGGAGTTTTCAGGGGACGGAATCCTCTGTCCAATATTATGGTGTCTTATTCTGTCCCATGAATCTCAGCCATTCATTTATGCGGATCCAGCGTTCATTTATAAGAGACCCACGCAGGACCCACACAAATAAATACTGAGATTCATGGGACAAAATAAGACACCATAATATTAGACAGAAAATTCGGACTCAATTTTCAGAGCTAGACGATGATGTTTAGGAATTTTCTAAATGTTGTTCAGTTTAAACATCATAATCCTTGATCCACACTTCTTATCTTCTTTGTTCCTTTGGCAATTCTCGATGCTTATCGTCTCGTTTGTTCTTCTTTATTTCTCTAGCAATACTTGATGCTTGTCTTCTCTTTTGTTCTTCTTTGTTCCTCTGGAAATCCTTGATGTTTGTCTTCTCATTTCTTCTTCTTTGTTCCTTTAGAAATCCTTGACAATTGTCTTCTTATATGTTCTTCTTTGTTCCTCTGATAATCCTTGATGCTTGTCTTCTCTATTGTTAGGTGTGGTGCACAGCCCATCTCGATCGTGTATGTTAACTCACAGCATATGTTAGTTATTGTTTTAATTTATTTTGATTTTTTTAAGTTAGGTGAAGGAGACATTGTAGCCCTTTTGTCTAGTGTAGAGGAATCTTACAGGGATATGTGTTTTACATATGTTTGTGTTTGGTTCTTTATCAATAATTTGAATATAAAAAGGTTGATCTATAAGCCTTCTTTAATTTTGTCAATAGTTTGAATTGACAAAAAGGAAAGTGGGGTTTTATAATGCACTATCTTTTATCTTCTTTGCAATCTATGATACAGAGCAAAATTGGTGTTGAACATATAAAGTAAATGGAAGGGTGTTGCCATTAAACAAGATATCCTTGTGTGATCTTGCATGTTATTAAATAAGAAACTTATGAGCTATTATATAAGCTATTTGTTTGCTGTTTTATATGGAACTTTATGAATTTAAAATATGTTTAGGGTAATTTTTAGCTAAAAATGAGATATAAATCACTTAAGTAATAACAGTCTTGTATATGTGTTTGTATAAGTAATATTCTTAAATACGTATATCGCTATTTACTTGCCATTTTTAAGGCTATAATAACTTAATATAGAAGCTTGAAATTATATTATGATAGATACTTTACGAATGATTTTGACTTGAGTTATGAGGTTGGCTTACACTCAACATTAGTGAGGCTTTAAATACATATGACAATGTATTTAATTTAATGAAAGTTGTATTAGATTAATTGATCTTTTGAAAATATGTAGGATAATTAAGGTGCACATTACACAAGATTGACATTTTAATGATGACTCTTATAATTTTTGCTATAATAGGTAATAATGGGGATTTAGCCTGTAATAAGGATGTGCATGATGATGAAGCTAATATAAATAATGTTAAAGAAGAGTGTAGTAATGATAAGGATGTGAGCACCGATGAGAATGTTGTGCATGATGAAGTTGAAGATGATAATGAAGCTAAAGTAGCATAAAATACATATGATGTGTTAATTCTAGATGACCACCAATTAATAGAGATTGATTTTAGTGACTATTTTCATTGATAGTGATGAGTACACTAATGGAGAGGAACCTAAGGATCCAATTAGAAGATCTAGTACAATTGTTAGACATGAACCAGGTGGGGGTACATCATATTAGACATTGAGTACGGAATTTGACAACGTGAAAGAGTTTAAAGATGTTATTATTAATTATTCAATAGAAATAAGGTTTAATGTTAAATGGAAAAATTGAGTCCAAGCAAATTAGAGTAAGACACATTGAAAGATGTAAGTGGAACTATATGTAACCTATGATAATAAGTACAAATATTTCAAAATTAAGACATATAGGCTTAACAATGCATGTTTCATAATAAACAAGCATAAGATGATATCAACAATGTTTTTTAGCAGACACTTTAGGGAAATAATTATAGAGAAGACTAGCATAGCCTCAACTAAAATGATTGAAGAATGTATTAGACTATATACAGGATTGCAAATAAGAAGTTCAGGAAGGAGAAAGTATTAGACTATGCTCATGAACATTCCAAGCTATAAGGATCCAACAGTGGAACTACAATTGTCAAGGAATCAAGAAATATTAGATGTTATATATTTGTTTTATACCTATGAAAGAAGGATGGAGACACTGTTAAATTTGAAATGGGCCTACGGGCCCACAAGAGGAGGAAAGTTAGACCACACACAAGCCTAAGAAAGGTTTCATCCTAAAATCAATTGGAAATAGGTGGAGTAGCCCACTAGGCTTATATGTTTGTCTTCTTTCCCCTCTTTTTTTGATTAAAGTTGAAAATACTGATTCATAGAGTCGATTTATTAGCTGATTTGGAGTTAGAACATAGGGATGGAGTCACGATAATATCTCCCATGCAAAAGGTACATAAATGTATCCTTTTGTTTATTTATTATGTGATATGTTATTGCCTACATCATTTGACTTGTGTATCCAAGGATTAATAAAAGCTATTGAGACTATATTACCAAATGCCTATCATAGAATGTATGCCAGATATATTTACCATAATTGGCATAGACATTGGAGTGGTAAAAACTCTAGGAGGCAATTTTGGGCACATGCATGATCTATATATGTTGAAGACTTCAATAAGCAATTAAAAAAATTAGATAAATTTAAATCTAGGTGTGCTTTTTCATTACTTGAATATCCATAAGAGGCTTGAGCTAGGGGTCATATCAATCATTTGAGTCAAAATGTTCAATCGTTGATAATAACATAAGTGAAACTTTTAACAGATGGATCCTACTAACAAGAAGCGGACCAGTGATTAGTATGCTAAAAATTATAAGGATAATGATCATAAAGAGACATGCTAAAAGGAGGGTATATGTATATACTATGGAAATCAGATATTGCACATGTAGTTGTCAAGAAGCTTAAAAATATAAGGAGGCAATAGAATGGAGGATTATGTGAAGTGACAATGTAGCATATAAGGTTAGTAAAGGGGACAAAAAACATATTGTAAGATTAAGAGGAGAACATTGTTGTAGTTTTAGAGCACAGGACCTATATGGTTACCCATACAAAAATTTTATTAGTTTTATCAATCACTCTAAATAAAAACGAAAGCAATTATCAAGGGTTGCTATAATAAGAACATGTTTTTAAGAGTATATGATCAAGTTTTGCAGTCTATTAGATTAGTGATCTTTTGGTCATTAAATGATTATGAGAAATACATCCACGAGCCAAGAAAGTGATGTCAGGAAGTTAAAAAAGGATTAAAAAAAGAGAGAGATTAGAATGAACCAATTAAAGTACCAAGTGCAAGCAAGGCGTCACAAAAGGGATAAGTGCATAAAAGTAGAAAATGTGGTGCTTTTGAATACAATGATAGAAAATGTAATATAACAAGATCTCATGAATAACTTGTCAATGTAAATAACTACTAGTTTACTATCTTTTTATCTAATTATCAATGTTAATGTTATGTGTATTATTTTGTAGTTTGAAAGAACTTCAACTAAAGGGCCAACAATTATGTAAGTATTATAAGTAAGAACATAATATTTTCTCTTAAAAATAATGATTAAATGAAATATAATACTTACTTTACCAAATTTTATTCAACAAACCCGCATTTAAAGCAACATGTCAGCCATTGAGAATGTTAACTAGTCAACGAAGCGTAAATATGAGTTTAACATATACCTAGATACTTGTACTTATGGTCAATATTAAATTTCTATACATGTTGATTAATATGTTAGTTCACAAGTTGCTAGTTTTATAAACACAACTCAAAGGAAATAAAGATAGGTTTACATAACATCTTTCAAATTGTATTTAAACTAAGAGGTCTTAGTTTAAGGGCAAATCTAGCATCACTTCAAGACAATTACAAGCTATAGTCGCTAAAAGAAGCGCAATGATTAGGATTAACGACCAATAAGTTAACAAACGACGCAATTAATGTATTTTATAATTAGTGTGCCATTGTATTTTATAGATCAACTGAATGAACAAGTTTATTTATACTATGAAATTGATGTTTGCCTAGAATTCATGCATTATGTTTGGTGTATTTTGTAACTATATCTTATATTTTTTATATTTTATAAACCAACTAAATGAACATATTTCTTTTCTAACTACTTCTTCTATGTCTAGTACATTCCTTTAAACAATTTGGTTGCTCTCAAAAGTAATTTTAAACAATTATTGACAATAATGGATAACTTTTCATTCAGTAGTAGAAAGTATAAATACATTTATACTAGTCAAATTGATAATGAAAAACAAACATGATCATAAACATGTTGAATCTTACAATCTTACATTCATACTAAAATTTTACAATTACATAGAAGATAAACAATGAAATGAAATGAAAAACTAAAATAAGTCCTACAAATATGTTAAATAACATCAATCTCAAATCTTGTTTCTCTCTAGTCAACATCTTAATATGTTTCTCATAAATTTTAATTACATAAAATGCCCCTCAATTTCAAGTATAATTCTCTTTGTTTCATCTTCCTTTCTTAATATGGATATATTTTTCCTTAACTTTTAAATTACATAGATAACTCTCTTAGGAAATTATTTGTCATACCATTAGAAACCATTAGAAAAAATCATAATTACCAACTGACTAATTGGGACATCCCAAAAATCTTGCTTGAATTATTATTAATCTATGATGTCCTTAAAGAAGCACTCATTCTATATAAGCAAACCACTTTATTAATATTATTGAAATTATAACTGATAGATGTTAAGAATTCCATTTAAGAAATTATGAAGAAAAGAGTTCCATAATCAAAAACTTATAACATGATCTAGCACATCATTGTAGTGAGATATGTAGGTAAGTCCAGAAAAAAAAAGTATATGAACCTAACATTTACTTAAATATAAAATAATCAATATGTTCAATCAATAATATGATTATTTCAAAGAGGACAAACTGAAAGGAAATAACCATCTGTAACATAGACTAATACCATCATATCATTAAACTTGTTTTTTCCTTTTAAGAAGATGTACAAAGGTTACAGCAAACATATGTTCTTTAGAGAAACCAAAAAAAGAGAGAGAGAGATTTTGAGTACAAATGCATGGAAACATAAACAAGTTAAGCGGAAATACACGCTATTATTGCACTAAACTACTCTTTTAGAACCCTACTAAAAGCAACACCAATGACTTATTCAAACATGAACTTTAAAATCTTATTTATAAGCTTAAAACATCCCAATCATTAATTTCAGCATCTCATACTTTTCTTCTAAAACAATATGCATTCATGTTTTGTAGCATGCTAATTTAAAAATTAAGAAGTATATATGCTCTTTTACTATTTATACTTAGAGAATGCAAAAACCAGTTAAAATTGTCATATTAATGTGCATAAAGCCAAACTTTATCCATATTCTTAGGACAAACACATTGTCAAAAGGATCAAGTTATCAATAAAGTAAGCACACAACTACACAATATTCACATGCATGCAAGAACAAATATAAACGAAATTAATAAGCATAAAGTCAGGTTTTAGTCACCTAGCTATGTATATACTTTTTCTTCGAAAATATACAAATGAAACATATAAATCTGCAAATTTAAGCAAAATTAGATAAGTAGTCAATAATTGACTTACTCTAAGCAATTTATGTTTCAATCCGTCAACAAAAATAACATTATCAATAGAAGTAGAGTTAGAATCACCAATTTTACCAATTCCAGTGAACTTTGCCTTGTTTTTTTCGGCAAAGACAACATTACCTCCGTCTTTCCTTTCAATAAAGTTAAAATGCGATATTTCACCTGTCATATGTCTTGAACAACCGCTATCAACTATTCATTGATTTTCCTCTGTCTCCGTTTTAAAGCATATCTGCAGAGTGTATTATCTCATTTTAGGTGCCCAAATCTTTCTAGGTCCTTTCACGTTAGTAGTTTGACCTTTCGGTCTCCAAACATACATTTGAGATGGTTTTTTCATTTTTTGAAAGTAATAAGAGTGACTAATATGACCATTTCTACCACAATAATCGCACAAAATAGATGAATGACAGTTGTTATGATTTTTGCCACTTACTGGGTTCTTGTTGTTTTGGCTATAGCTACTGCTGGATTTAACAAAGAAGTTTTTGTATAACTTGATAATGTTATTTTCATTATATTATATTCCGGCCTTATCAAAAACACATTTAGCACTCCCAAGTAATGCATCAAGATTGTTTCTTCTATTAACAAAATTACCAAGATCTTTTTCAAGAGAAACAATTTTCTTAGCACATTTTTCTTTCTGGAGTTTTAAAGCAGTAACTTTCTCTTCTAATTTTTTTATCTTAACAGAGTAATTTTCAAGTAATGAGTTTTCTAACTAAATTATTTTTTGTCCCAATCATTCTTTTTCAGAAACTGTTTGTTTATTATCATTTTCAAAAGAAGTGACTTTAGACAACAAATCTTTGTTTTCCGATTCTAATAATCTAATCTTATTCGATAAAGATTCATCATTATTTTTTAACTTCTCAACGTTTTTGAAATACTACACTGTTAATTTTTTGTACTGATCATATAAGTCATGATATGCATCTCTCAATTCATCAATTTCAATATCAGAGTCAAAATAATATACCTCATCATCTCTTGATTCTGCCATAAAGCAAACGTTGTTGACTTTCGCTGGCTCTTCTTCTTCAAAGTTATCAAAATCCTCATCTGACCAAGTTACAGTCATAGCATGCTTTTTGGGTTTTTTGTTTTCTTTCTTGTCCTTTTGAAGAAGAGGACATTTTGGTCTTGTGTGTCCAGGCTTTTTTCAGTGATAACATATGATTTGATTATTTTGTGTATTGCTATTGTTGTTGTTACCTTTTGATAGGAATCTGTTGTTTCCAATTTTCTTGTTTCCTTCTCTTTTCTTCACGAGCTTCTTTTTGTAGAAGCGGACATATTTTCTGAACATAAAGTTGAATTCGTCATCTCCATCTATTTGCAACTCAGTATCACTTTCATCATCATTTGATGGATTTGATTCGTCAACTGTTTTTAGTGTCGTTCCTCTTTTGTATGAGAATCCTTCATCTCGCCTAAGCTCGACTTCATGAATCATTAAGTTTTCTTTTGACCTATCAAGTGAGATTGTATCAAAATCTTTTATGGTTTCCAAAGCTGTCATTTTAGATCGCCATCCCTTTGGTAATGATCTTAGAATTTTTGTTACCAGCTCGTCATTTGAATATATCTTGCCCAAGTTTTTCAAGGTAGTGATGACGTTGTTGAAACGTCCATAGAATTCGTCTATTGTTTCTCCCTATTTTATGCAAATAGTCTCATATTGAAGCACTAAAAGACTTATTCTATGTTTCTTTACCTCATTCGTTCCTTCAAAAATAACTTGAAGCTTGTCCCACGTTTCTTTTGCTGTAGAATAGTAGGATATCTTTTCATACTCTTTTAGAGATAGTGCACAAATCAAATGATGTCTTGCTTTAGCATTCACCTGTGCATTTCTTCTATCAGCATCAGTCTACACTTCTACGTTGTTAATAGCAGCAGGTGTAGTTCCAACTTTGATAGGTTGCCAAATTTTGATATCCACCGATTGAAGATAAATGGTCACTCTCTCTTTCCAATAGGAGTAGTTGTTTCCATTGAAGTAAGGATACTTTGAGACGAATTGTCCTTCAAGGCTTCTTAAGTTGTTTGCCATGATTTATCACGTGTTGTAAAATGCAATAAATGTAAAACCTCGCTCTGATACCAAATGATAAAGCAAACACACGCAAGAGAGGGAATTATGTGTAAAAAAATTGCAAGGTATTTTAAACTTCGAAAAGAATCAGTTAATGTTTAAAAAGAAAGGATCATGTTAGTTAGTTAAAATATGAAAGAACTATATTAATCGAAAGGATCCTATTCGCGCACAAAAAGAAAGGGGCATTTGATAGCCTTTCGCTAACTACCAAATAATAAATTCCTAACTACCAAACTATGCAGTAAATGGTAATTAAGCTAGAGTCGAACCACAGAGAGCTGGGATGCAAATGCTATTTCAAATGTTGCAAACAAAAAAAAAACAAAATACCCTGAAATGATGAAAACAAAACAGCTAAGATGCAATGAATGTAAACAAAAAGACAAACATAAAGCAAATTTAGAAAAGACTAATAACAATGGTAAAGAAGTGGGTTAGAGATATCTTAGGGATTCCGGGATGTTCATTGATCCTTGAATCTAAATAAAATGTACTCTTATCATGGTATTAGCCTAGGGACTCGACTAAGCTCTTGAACCCTTAATTTCTTTAAAATAGGCAAAACTAATAAGCTCTAGAGATGCCCCGATCTCCACCTAGAATAGGCTCTCTAAGTTCAATAGCAAATACGCATTAGGTATTAAGAAACAACTAACTTAGGCCACCTACTCATAAGCTCAAAAGGTGTAACCTAAAGGTATGAGATCCCAGATTAGTTGATTAAGTATCCTAAAATATTCAACTAACCTATTGCTACTTCCGGGAATCACTATGAACTATTACATATCACATGCTCAACCCTAGCCTTCGGATTTGAAAGTTACCTAAAGGGTGATCAAACCTATAAGCAACTCATAATTCATGACATTTATCCTAAATCCCAAACCAACCTAGACCTACAAGCACCAATTTAAAACAAGTTCAACTTCATTCTCACAATTTTCATCCCTTCATCCTTATAATATCTCCAAACCCCTAAGTAGTCTAGCCACACACGTTCATATTAAGAAAAATAGATATTAAATAAACAAAACTCATAATTAAATAAAACTAAGGCTGGAAATTATAAACGAAGTAATGAAAACCAAAATTCAACAATAACTTAATAGAAATCAAAACCCTTTATGCCAACAAATAACTAATCATAACCCAAATTACAAAATCTAAACTAATTGCATCAAAATAAAAATTCCAGCACACATAACTTGCACAAAAACCAAAATTAATTGATCATAAACCTAAGAAAATGCATAAATCCTAACTATTAAGCACAAATTAATCAAAAGCATCACAAATAAGCAAAAGCCCATAACATAAACCATTAAACATTCAAATATCCAATAAATTCAGACTTTAAAAAGCACATAAATAAGCTCAAACAACTAAGATTAAAGATGGAAAATGGAAGGAATAAACATCCATTGATATAACATAAAGATTCCTTACAAAATTCATAAATTTCAACTATAAAATCCATCAAACATTCATTCTTTAACATTCTAGAACATGTAAAAGTAAGATTAGCATTAAGAAAGCTTTAAACTAATAGAATGAATATGAAAATAAAGCATTGAAACTGAAAGAGAATAGCTAAGCTTACGGAAAGTAACGAATGAACAAAAGACTATTACTAAAAACCAATGAAAAAGCTAAGGCAAATGGAGTAAAAAAAAACATTATAGCTGTCTCTATGGTGGAGAGCCTCTCCTGGAAAGCTAGTTCCAAGCTACCACCTTGCCAAAAAGTGTTGAATTCGTAACAATCGTTTCTCTCCTCTTGCTTCTGCACCTCCTCTCTTCTGCACTATTGTTCTCTCCTTTTTTAATTAATTTTTGGTCCATTTTACTATTCATCTCTTTTAAAACCCTCCAGTTGAACGTCCCTCTACGTCTGCGTTTTATTTATTCCTTCCTAGCTGCTACGTTGCTCCTTGGCGTGGACTGCTGCGCTGCATTTCACCTTCTGCCTTGTCCTTCTATACTGCATTTTGGTCCATACCTCCAACTGTTGTTTTGTCGTTTCTGTTCAAAGTGTGTGAGTGCATGA
The DNA here is from genome assembly GCA_027568915.1 of Erythroxylum roraimae. Taxonomy (NCBI): domain Eukaryota; kingdom Viridiplantae; phylum Streptophyta; class Magnoliopsida; order Malpighiales; family Erythroxylaceae; genus Erythroxylum; species Erythroxylum roraimae. Next base: position 19,569,271 of record JAOSBL010000007.1, read on the forward strand.
AACACACACACGTTGCTTACATGTTGGCCCAACTTTGTTATCTTCTTCTACTGACGTTTTGTTCTCATTGTACTGTCGTTTTACTGCTTCTTGCCTCTTAGTTGGTGCGTTGTGGTTTTGGTCTTTGCTTCTGCCCTATCCATGCAACTGTTCTATGATTTTATGAATTAGTTTCTGGTCCACCTATATTGTTCATGCACTTATTCACACCTGCCTCTCTGCACTGTTGTTTTCAGTTGTATGTTTGCGTACTTCATTCCTACTATTGCGTTTTGGCATACTTGAAATACACATTGGTTGTATGAAAATGCGCAACGTCTGTTGCCATTTAGCTTCATGTGATGCTGCTAAAACAATTAATATAAATTCTTCCCATTAAATTTGTATTACTTTGTTTATAATTTCCAAAATTGATGTAACTTGGACTTTTTACTCCCTTTGAGTCTATCCTTTCTAATTTTGCACCAAACTTTGTCAAATTACTTCCTTTTAACATATATTTGTGTTCAATCCTTTAATCTCTAGGTAAACACAAATTGAGTATTTAAACACAAAAATAGGATTAAAAAGACATTGAAATGCATAAAAAAAATATAAGATAATTCAATCCTATCAAGGCCTATCAATTGATAGGAGCCTGCTAGAGTTCAAATAAAAATAAGCTTGTTAATTGATAAGAGCCTGTTGACGCTTAAAGCTAAAAAAATCTCTTGCTTTATAGAAATTGATGGAGCCTATTGAAAAACTGAAAGAGCCTCTTGAAAACACAAACTTATAACGTGAAAATTTAAAAAATAGGAAGAGAGAAAGAATGACACAGTGGATTTATACAGGTTCAGCTAATAACCAAACCTACGTCCAATCCCCAGGTATCCAACTTGAGTATTTCACTATAAGAATCCTAGTATTAAATTTGAGGGGCCTCTCCAAGCTCACAAGTACATATTTTTCAAGGTTCTCCAAACTTCCACACTAGAAGTATATAACAAGCTTTTAAAAGCTCACAAAAAAATAAAATGTAAAATCAAAAGTAAGTTCTCAAATAAAAATTTCGCTCTTGATAATGTCATTTAACTTTCTAAGGCACAATAAGAATAATATGACTCTCAAGAATATAGAGTTGCTCAAATGTTTCGAAAGTTTGCGTATGTTCGTTACTTCACAAGTGTTGATGCTCTTCTTTAATAGTCAATTTCTTCAATTAGCCGTTGCTTCACCTTAATTCTGAGTTGACTTTGGATTTTCAATATCATCTCTGCTGGAACAAAAATTTCCGGAGCTAATTGTTCAAAAAAGTAAGATCCTCCTAGATGTTAATAAGGAAAGTTTACTAAGAAAGTCCTGCAAGAAAGAAAGTAATTTTCCTATGATTTTATTTCCATTAAAAAATACAATTATCTATACAAGGAAATAAATCCAATTTGAATTTTTAAATATTATATAGTTATCATCAAAATCGTTAAATATAAACCTTGAGCTAACAGATGTTTGTAAGAACATTACAACAAACAGGAAATGAATATCTATAAAGCAAAATGAAATAAGGTATGTATATCTTCTAATAGAGCGCGTGCAATAACTATACTCCAAGTCAAGTGATTATAAATTTTTAATATTTAAATTAAGATGCTTTGTAAGACAGAAGATCTTCTTTCTAAAGAGATTCGATTCGGAACTAAACTGTGTCCAAGGTTAAATATTGGAATAATTTTAGAAGTTTTCCTTGACTTTGTCCGTGTCAACAAACAACTCGAAAGGCCTCTCCAACCAGTCAAGCGGCTTCACTCCTCTCCTTTTTTTATTTTTAGAACAGGTTTGAGTCAACTAGCAATAATTTGAAACATTTCTTTATTCACTATTTCAAAAAACCAAGGACTCAATTGTATGGATATCTTATAAATACAAGCAGAATTTAATTATAATATTTAGACTTACTCCTAAAAATATGTTGAATTTATATTATGAAAATTTTATAATTTTATGTATTTTTAAGATTTAACAGATATACTCAATTATTCATAATTTAAAGTTGAATTATATTGAAATTTTTATGATTTCATTTTATTTTAAAAATGATCATTTATCTCCTGAAATATATTTAGTTGTTATATAATTCCTTTTGTCATGTTTTCTTCATTTTTTTGTCAATTCTTAATGTCATATTTTTAGAATTTTAATAAATTGAAAATAGAAACATAAAAATAAATAAATTATCATGAAATAAATTATATAATAACTAAAACATAAAAATCAAATAAAAAAGGATCAAACTTATGATATTAAAATTTTTATTGTTAAATTTATCTTATAAAATTACAATTTTAGATGTTAGACATACTTTTTAAAAACTAAAAATAAATTTCTTTTTTCCATTAAAAATCATTAAAAAACTTAAAAAGAAACACATGTCGTCCATACTACTGTACTAGATTAATTGAATCCAAGAATGTTGATGGTTTCACTATAAATTAAAAGAATAAGGTAAGAGTTTGGACAACTTTGCTTTTAAGTTGTGAATAAAAAAAGACTAGTCGAATGTTTATAAATTAGATGTGTACAAATATGGAACTGTTAGGCATAACAAAATGGAGAAAATGTGAAAATTTACTTATTTTGCAATCCATTGCTGGATGAACAAGTTGCTCAACATATGAACAAGTTGCTAAAACTTTCGATCAACCTTTATGAAAGTCTTATAATTTTATGTTGTTATCGTCTTTCTACGGTTTTCTTAATGTGTGGCCTATTAACGAGGCGAAGAAACTGTATGCCTACAAACTTACTTAAAAGGTTGTAAGAGACCTTAACAACTATTTATAGTAACATTGTTGGACCTTACCATCACAGGCTTATATGGTCTATACTAATAAGGTTTGTTTTCGTCACTAGACTTCAACACATTAACCAGATCCTTTATTGCGCTTATTTATTATCTTTAATTTGGATTAAATTTAATTTTTGGCCTTAATTTTTATAAAAATTCGTAATTAATAACTATCCAGAAGGAATTATTCCAATATTCTCCACCTTAGACAAATATTAATTAGTTGTAATGAAAGTAGGAAATAGTACAAATGGCTAAGAAAATTTATGTAATGGTCAATCAATATAAAACATCTGCTCTAAAGATAATAAAAGTCCATTATTTGCTCATGTAAGGCCTTCAATACCAAAAAATATCAAATACATGTATTATATGCAACATTTATCTAATATAATCACAGGTATCTAATATCTTACTGATATGAATAAGAAAATAAAGTGTGGCAAACTATAATGATACGGGTAAGATGTAAAATGTATCATTGTTTTGTTTGTCAGTCTCAATTTCTCTAAACTTTAAATTACAATAGAGAAATTTGTTTTCTCTTTCTAAATATTAAACTACATCATATTAAACATGTATGGGACTAATCACTTATATCCCCTATGTCTTATGAATCCATGGATTTATCAAAATATCTATATGTGTCCTAAAGATATAGGATCAATGTCAGTAATGTTTAAGATTGACATAAATCTTAAGACTTTTATCAGTATTATAAAAATGTATAATGAATTAAATGATTGAGAATAAAATGATGATCGTCAAACATATACTGTCATAGTACATGAAATTCAAACAACTATATCAGGAGAAAAATAAAATGATCCCTAGCTAGCAATATCCTAAGGACCTTAACAAACTCATACTATAAGTACATCTCTCAAAAATAATTGGGCGAAGTCCTTTAGTCAGCAAATCAACTAGCATACGCTCAATTTTTATGTGCTTCACTACAATGTCACCTTTATATACTAATTCCTTTATGGTCAAATACTTGACCTCTAAATGTTTAGATCAAGTGATATTCTTATTACTATTATTGAATAATACAGTTGAATGATTATCACAATACAACTGAATGGGTCTAGCAACTAAATCAATCAGTAGATAACTCAGAAATCAAGTTCTTGAGCCAAACCTCCTATAAAGAAGCCTATAGTATACTACAAACTTTGTATACAGAGTTAAGGAAGTCACCAGTGTCTATTTGACACTCTTCTACGAAACAACATCATCTGCTAACATGAAAATATACACTAATGCGAACTTACCTATCATCCAGACATATAGCAAAATCCAAATTTGTATAACCAATAAGGTCTAATTATTGACTTTTCTGAATGTCGACACATAATTCTTAGTTTATTTAAGATAGCTCAAAACTTGTTTAACTATATTATAGTGGTTTATTCTTGGGTTAGCCAGATACTTACTCAACAGTCAAACAATAAATGCAATTTATGGTCTAATGCATACCTAGATATACATCAGGTTACCAATCGTACTAAAATAAGGAATTTCAGTCTCTCCCCTATATCATTTTTGGGACAATGTTGCAAAGGTAGTCTCTCATCGTGAGAGATAAGTGCCACAATAGGTTTACAATCATCCATCTTAAACCTTTATAGCACAAACTCAATGTATGCATTTTACGAGAGACCTATCAAGTTTTGAGATTTATCTCAGTAGATTTGAATACCTAGGATACAATATGCTTCGCCAAGTTACTTCTTGTCAAAATACTTGGCTAAAATCAGCTTTACCTTATACAACACAATCAACTTATTTGACGTAAGTAAGATATCGTCTATATATACAAGTAGAAAAATAACCTTGATTCCTCTTACCTTGTAATATAAACATCTTTTAACCTTACTTTCCACGAAGTTAGATGAGGTTGCAACCTCATTAAACTTTAAGTTCCACTATATAGAAGCTTTTTTAAACCATATATATATTTCCTCAATTTATAGACTATATCAATCTTATTTTGATCCTGAATCCCTTTAGGGTATTCCATGTAGAGCTCTTCATAGAGGTCTTCATTTAGGAAAGTGATATTAACATCCATTTGATGAAGCTCTATGTTATAATAAGCTACTACTGTCATGATCACTCTAAATGCATCTTTAGAAGATACAAGAGAAAAGGTGATATTAAACTCAATCCCTTCTCTTTGAGTGAATCCTCTAGTAACCAACCGGTCCTTAAACTATTCAACTTTACTTCGAGAGTCCTATTTAGTCTTGTAAATCCATTTACAACTATTGCAGCTATGAGGTAAATCTATAAGCTCCCCATGCTTTATGGATTACGTTTTTTCCCTCATAGCATCTCACCAAAAATATGTATAAGGTCCAAAAATAGCTTTTGTAAAAGTAATATGATCCACCACATGTTCAATACAATAGTCTTGTTCACCCAAATAAACTATGTAGTCAGATGATACCGTAGGTTTCCTCACTCTATTGTATCTTCTTAACTGAATTGGTTTAGTATTATTATGTACCTGAGGAACCTAGATTTGTTCACATATGGGTTCTTGTCCCTATACTAATATGGTACTAAGACTTAGATCAACTGGTTCTAACTAAATAGGTCATGGATAAAATATAATTATCGTATCCATCCTTTTATCATACGAAATATGAGAAGGACTACTATCATTAAAATGAGACAGGCCACCCTCATCATAGGCATTGTGCTGCAAAATCTTAGTTGTTTATGATTCTACTATTTTGGATCCTCCATCTTAATAGTAAAATGTATATCCCTTAGAGTGGTCAGGATATCTTATAAAGTAATAACAAATGGAACGAGAATGTAGTTGTCCTTGTAAGGATTATATAAGCCCGACTCAGCAGGGAAAACGCATACACGAAAATGAGTGAAGCTAGGTTTTAACCCTTTCTAACTTTCAAAAGCTATTGTTGGTACTAATTTGTTCAGGACCCCTGTTAAGTATACATAGAGCAGTCTTTATAGCTTCACTCTAAAGATAATCTGATAGGTTAGTCGTGCTCTGCATTGCTCTCATCATATCATATACGGTGTGATTCCACCTTTTGATCGTACCATTTTGCTTAGAACTACCTAGCATAGACCCTTTTCTTGTCCGAAAACCCCATATATGTCATAATACTCTCCTCTACAGTCAAATTTGACAATCTTGAATAACTTTCCCAATTAGCCTTAGTCTTAAAGATATTAAATATGTTAAGAACTTTAGACTTTTCTTTAGGTAAAAACACATAATCATACCATGAAAATTCATCAGTAAATGTCAAAAGTGTCTTAAATTACATATTGTAGCTATATAGGACCACATATGTCGATATGTATGAGTTCTAAAAGGCTAAGATCATGAGTTAACCCTTTTTTTCTTTATTTTAGTTAGCTTTTCCCTGCAACAATCAACGCATATTTCTAAATTACCAAAATCTAAAGTTGGAAGAATATTATCCTTTATTAATCTCTCAACTCTATCTCTTGAAATGTGGCCCAAACTTTTACGCCACAACATTTATGACTTTTCTTTTATCAGGGGTCTCTTTCTAGTAACATGTTTGACAATATACGAAGAAGTATATATCTCATTAGGAGTTAAATACATTCTACATAAATTGTATGATAAGAAGGTTGTACCAATATGTTTTGCATTGAGATATAATTGTACAACCAAATTTTCAATTACAAAATTGTAACCCTCTTTATTCAAAACATATACAAAAATCAAATTCCTTCTAAAATACAGTATACAAAAAGTGTCAAGTAATACAAGTTTAAACCTTGTATCTATGTTCAAACTGACATCTACTATTCAGACTACATCTACTTCTTCATTGTTCCCCAGTTTTTCCTCCTCCTATTCAACTTTCACTTTTTTATGAATCCATATATTATGGAAGAAACATCATTACAAGCTTTATTATCTAACCATTAAGAACTTTATATGGCTATAGCAATATTAGATTCATGTATCTTATAAGTCAAAGAGTTAAGTGATAAATCTTTCCTTTTTCCCAAGTTTTTATTTTAGCACTCCAATTTCTTATATCCCTTGTTTTTATAGAAGAAATATTGTATACTCATAGTCTTTACAATGTCCATAAGACCCTTAATTATACTAGATTGATCAACATCTTTAATGGAGGAAATTTAGATTTCTTACCTTTAAACTTTCAAGACTTTACTTTTGCCTTTCTTTTGGTTGCTATTAAAGTTGTTCAAATTGTATTTTTTAGCTTCTCCTTCTTAGCAACATAACAGACAATCAAGGAATTTATGTCCTAAGCTTCATATTAGGTGTTATATGTTGTAATTGAAATAACAAACTCTAAAGAAAGAGTATTAAGAGCTTGGTGCATAATACAAGAATCAAGTTTGAAAATATTTAATGCTTGTAGCTTACTTTGAAGGTAGACCATCCTAATAATATGTGCCCTCAGTCTCCCCCACTCCTGTGTAACTCAATAGATTATAATTCTTTTATTAAGGAACCTATTTCAGTATTAGAAGATACTTTATACTTTTGAGATACATTGTTAAGGAAATTCCTTCCGAAAGTCGACTCAGATGATGGTATGGGATCAATTTTCTTTATGATCAAATAACACATCCTTTTTAACCTTTCCCATGTCGCATAGGTTGCTTACTCAACCTCTATACTAATGGATGTAGGTGCTAGCGATATATCTCTGATTATGGTTACGTTGATGTCTGTAATCTCTAATGCAAACTCTATATCTTGTATCCACTTCTTGAAATTGAAGCTGGTAAGGGTTTCAATAGTGACATTGTTATTATTTACAGAGAAGGTGACTACAAAACAAATAATGTAAATAATCAACACAAATATGGGATAAAGTGATGTTCAAAGTTAGAAGACATTATTTGTAATGAGCATCTTATCATATATATAGAATGAAATATGTATGGGTTAAATACATAATACACATATATATAGAAGACCTCGACATAAAAGTGATAACACACCGTTAGCTTTTGTTATTCTACCACCTATGAGAGAATAGATTACTCAAGAAATAGGTATTCCTTACCAAATATCTTTACGCACATCTCCAAAGCTCATATAAGATCAACACATATAGGTATAATAAATAAATACAAGACTAGAAACATCCACTAATATGTGAGCAAAATAGTATAAATACTAACTTGAAAAACCATTATGGTGACTATATTCTCATTAGTATCTAAACTGATCCATAAGCACAAGGGGGCACACTAGTGACAGAGCCAAAAATTTAAGGTAAGAGGGTCTAAATATTTAAGTTTTTAAATCTTGAGGGCCCCAATGTACATATCCTCTTTTCGAAGATCACGCACAACGAGATGCAGGTAGAACACACTCGAGCCCATGTCAGCTCGGAGTTGGCC
>JAOSBL010000007.1:19585361-19596103 GCA_027568915.1 Erythroxylum roraimae
GTTACAAATTTAATAGTTAGAATAAAAGGAATAACTGGTTGTTTGAAGATTGATTTTAGATATATCGAATCTTCATTGTCAAGAGCTTTATGCATTTCATGTATACTTTCGAATCTTGAACTTGGATTTTCAATCCTAAAATTATAAAGGCCATTCGAGAGGTTGCTAAAACCTAAAACAGAGAAGCGTCAAAAACACGAGAAAGCCAAAGCCGACGGTCACTTAGGTTGAGAGTAGTTGTGTGGCACTGGCACCTCCAAAATTAGGTAGAATTAGGACTTTTTTTAAATGATCATTATTGTTTTAGATATATAATTTCGGAAGATTAATTGAATTCAAATTATTTTTATTTTTCATAGATAATAAATTAATAAGATAAATTAAATTAAATTAAATTTAAGTTCTAACTTTAATAAATTAAATTTCAGTTCGAGTTTTGAGATAGATTTTTAGGATTTTAAAATAATATATATGAATTAATTATTTTAATAATAAATTATTAAAATTCAGTTAACGTTGGTCAATGCAACTAAGATTTTAAGATGGAATTTTTAAGAAGATGGTCAAAAACCTGGAACTCTCTGTTCAAATCCTTGAAACGGCGCCACCGCCAGTTTAACCAACCCCTAGGATTAGGACCACCACCTCCCGGACCACAACCTCGTCGTCGTCCATTGGCGTGTAGAAAGGAAAGGTCAGAATTTGTACAGACCACAACCTCCTCGTCGTCCATTGGCGTGTAGAAAGGAAAGGTCAGAATTTGTACAGGATTTGCACTTCCACTATCAGAAAACACTCATTTTGCCAGCTAACTGAATAATATAGTCAATATACTATGTTGGATTTGTTTCAAAATCTGCCGTGATTGGATTTGCTTTTCTACTCCGGTGCTCAGAAAAGATCAGCTGCTGAATTTGGGGAGAGATTTTGACTTCCAGAATAGGACCATGATCCTGAGGCGACAAGTCACGACATCATCTTCGAGACACACGTGTGCTCTGCACTGGTTTCTTGGATCCTACATTCATCCGATTACTTTGGACTGGACTTGGTCGATTGAGATGTTAATTTAAATGTTTGCAATTCGAGCTGTTTTTTACCCAATTGACTTGAAATAAGATTAGGGCACATTTGACCTGTAAATAAGCGACCAGGACTACATGAGCAAAGTATGTGAATCGAAAATGGAAGAAAGAGCACATACTAAACTGAGTGTTAATCCAACAAGAAATTGGAAAAACAAAAACTAAAGTTTCTTGATTTCATCACTTATCTCTATTCTCAACAACGAGAAGTGAGCAAATAACATCCTGCCACATTGAAGACCAGGATATGTGTGCTGGCTGTTGCAGACTATTACAGGAGAATCCTAGGAAGAGGAGCTTCAAGGCAAAATCAGGGAGGAAAGTGCTCAACATCCATAGAAGGAAAAGTTGATTCACCCATTCTCATTCCTCTAAGCATATTCTTTGCTGTCTCTTTCTCCTGCAACCATGGACAGAGAGGGCAAAAGTATAATAAGATAATTGGGAAAGATTGCTAATCTCCCTATTGACCCACTGAAAGTTAGTAGTAGATAAAGAGAACTCACAGGGCCAGTGTAGTCCAGAAGACGAGTACAGTACACCTCTGCTTCTTCATATCTCTTTTGGGCTCTACAATGTTGGGCAAGGAAAAGCAGAGCTTCAACCACATTTGGACCTTCCCTCTCTTCCACTTCCATCTTCTCCAAGTCCTTTTTGTAGTAAAATGCAGCCTCCTCAGATTGCCCCAGTTCACGATGTAACTTGGCTAATTGATGCAATGCTATTGCTTCTCTGTCATTGCAATTTGCAGCTCTTCTATAACACTTAATTGCCTCCTCAAGCATGTGAATTTCATCCGTTTCATAACATTGAGCCATAGCAATCCATAACCTATAATCATTTGGCTGTAAAAATATAGACTTCTTAAAATAATGAAGGGCATAGACCGGCATGCACATCATTTCATAAGCTTGTCCTAGTCCATACCAAGCCCGATAGTCATTAGGATTAATCGCCACAGCCCGTCGGTAGGCATCGATAGCAGCTGGAGTGTTCTTCATCTCAACATATTCGTGACCCATTAGCGTCCAAGCAGACAAATAATTCCTGTTCAGCTTTAGTGCCCTCCTGAAGTACACAACTGACTTCTCATGCTGCCCCTTCAAACTGTAATAATTCCCAATAATGCAACAAGATTCAGGTCTGTATTTATCTGTCATAAAAACCCTATGGGCAAGAGAACTAAGAGCAGAGAAACACTCCTTTGAATAGAGCACGTTGGAATACATATCCATGTCTTCCACTCGATAGGGGTCATTCCTCAAAAGTTCTTCAAATATAACTTCAACTTGTTCAAATTCCCTTAGACTGTACTTGGCTTTTGCAATTTGAGCTTGTATATAGTTACTATATGCAAAAGTTCCAAGTAAGGATTCATATTTTACCAGGGATTCATTGTGCATCCGGAGCTCTTGATAAGCACTCGCAATAAAGAAGTCTTTCATCCAATGATTACTGAGACTAAGACTATTCAAGGTCTCAATTGTTGTGCATATTGACAACAACTCTGCCCAAGCATTCCAATTCCAGGGATAGCTATTCACGGATTCCACAAGAACTGTACGAGCAAGGGTTTGATTGCCCTTCTCTTTAAGCACAATACCAAACAAGTATAGTCCGAAAGGGTCAATTGTACCATTTTTGCGGAGAATTGACAACTCTCTTTCCAGAGAATCCAGTTCACGATTCACTGCATCACTCTTACCTAAGGGCCCCTCAAGTTCGATCATCTCTTCTTCTTTCCGCTTCTCTCCTGCCTTCTCTCCAACCAAAGGTAAGATAAGAAAACAGACTGATTTTCACATTATCAGCTAAACTTCATAACACATATCAATTATTCTGAACACAGAACTACACAATGACAATCAATCTAGAAGTTAACACACTGAGACTTTAAGAACAACTGAAGATAGACATCTGTTCATGCAAGAAACTAGGTATTCCTTTACTCCTTTTGTCACGTTTCCTTCCTTTGGGGGTGATTTGGATGTGACATTCAGAAATACAGAAGCTTGTCAGGTTCTTAATAATTGCTAGCCCTTTTTTTTTTTCTAAACTGCACATTTGAAAGTATACAGGGAAAAGACACGATCTGTAGTGATGCAAAGTTAAAGCAGGGCACTTTCTCAACCGTACAACTTTTAAGAGTAGAACCAGATATTTTCTCAATCAAAATAGTGTCCTAGAAGAGCATGTCATCAACATCATCTTACTTAAGTGATCTCGGTTTCTCTCCTTCCTTGGTAAAGAAATAGGGAAATTTTGAGAATCAAAGTAAAGATACTACTAGGGGTCTCCGACTAAATTAACAAACAGCAAAATGTGAGAAAAGTATATTCAAGGAAAAGATACTAAGTTTCAGCACCTACTTCACAAATATCCAGACATAGGATGATCAATCAATCAAGAATATGCAATGAAAAACATTAATTAACTTTTGCAATCAAAGGAATTGTTCAGTAGCAACCATAAACATTGAGATGAAATTATTCAATAAGCTTGTAGATCATATTTTGCTTAATTTACAGAAGGAACCAGTTGACTCTAATTTGGATTACCAACCATCATTAGATGTTTACTCACAGTATGCAATTTGCAAGCAGATAACAACTCTGCCATCTGGACATTAGAGCATAGAAAACATGTAACGCAACAATCGGCCTTAAACATTGATCTCAAAACATCAAGGCTCTACAACCACAGCAACAAAAGCAATGCAAGAGAAACCAGGGTGCAAGCCATACGCACCAGATAAAGAGCATAACAACGCAAGAAGACTGATTTCTTCCCCGTTTGATCCCGGAGCACATGAGCAGCCCTTCTATAGTCTCGGCAATCAAAGTAAGATTTAGCCAGAAGGTAAAAGTCACTGTCCACTGCGTCATCTTCCTCCATCAATGGAGTGGAAACATAGGACACCCCGGTAGTAGGTGTGGAAGTGATCTCATTTGTGCGAAACCTCCGGCGAATACTTGAGCTTCCACGTTGGAACCTAGTATTTGAAGGAGTATACTTTGCAGGGTCCTGCTCAATTCCTACCAGTTGCTCTGCCGCCCTGCAAGCATACATGGAGACAGTGAAACTCCTATTTACTGATCTATAAATTCCATCTAAAAATGACGTTAAAAAATCAGAAAAGATTATAAAAGGAATCCACTACTCGTTGTGCTATTAAAAGCTGAAATTCAGTGTCTAAATGCATATCAAACACGATGGATAACGAGAAATACAGTTTAGGAGAATCCATGGGATCGAAGCTGACAAAAATCAACAATCTTGTTCAGATATAGTCTACGGTGCAACCTCTGAATTCATGTACTTAAAACTAAGCACAAATTTTGGATGCTCAAATCAAGAAGATAGATTTCAAAATCAAACAAATCAAAGAAAGAAAATTGTCAAGAGAGGTGGGTAATGGGCAGATACGCAAGTGGGTTTAGGGTTTTAGAGTGGAAACTGTTACCATTTGGCGGCAGAGTAAAGACAACGATCGCTCAGTTGGCGAATCGCAGTTCTAATCTCACTTCTGCAACTGTCTTTCGTACTCATTCCCAACTCTACCGCGGCTTACACTCTCCTCTGAACATGAACAGCTCTGCCTTTTGTACAGAAAATATACTTTCCGACTCCAAAGTCAAAATTTGAAACCTCTGAGGACTTACTCGCTGAGCGCCGAGGCTTTCGAAGAAGACGAGACCTCTTGACATGGATTTCTTATAACAAGACAGCCCATATTGTACCTAAGCCCAAAGACAGGCAACCTTAATTATTTGAAAGTTGAAGCATCAAAAACAAAACCACTTGTGTGTCGCGTTTCTTAGCGGCAAATGAAACATTATCTTCGTCAACTCCTAGCATATATCATATGAATTCAACTGATTAAATCGTTTGAGATACGCATGGTTCAATTGCGGCGGAGCAGCCGCTCTCATCTCCGTTGTCTTCTATCACTTAAAGGCCGCAACTTTACCGCCGTTCCTTCGCCGGAAGCGTCACAAACCGCCAGTCTATATAAACTCATCCTTAACTCGTCCGACCCACGAGCTTTATCCCAAACTCTTCACTCCACTGCCATCGAATGGACACCTGACCTCGTTAACACAATTCTCAAACGCCTGTGGAACCACGGCCCAAAAGCTCTCCAATTCTTCCGCATACTTTCTCACCATCCTTTATATGCCCACCACCCCTCTTCCTTTGACCTCGCTATCGACATATCGGCGCGTCTTCGAGATTATCGTACGCTCTGGGCACTCGTTTCTCGCATGCGCTCAAGACGCATTGGACCTTCCCCCAAAACGTTTGCAATCATCGCTGAGAGGTACGCTGCCGCGGGAAAACCCCATAGAGCTTTTAAGGTATTCTTACATATGCGTGAATATGGATGTTTTCAAGATCTTCATTCATTTAATACAATTCTTGATGTGTTGTGCAAATCGGGCCGGGTAGAGATGGCTTATAACTTGTTTAAGACTCTTAGGGTTAGGTTTAAAGTTGATTGCGTTAGTTATAATATAATTGCTAACGGTTGGTGTTTGATCAAGAGGACACCTAAAGCATTAGAGGTGTTGAAAGAGATGGTAGAAAGAGGATTGAGTCCCAATATAACAACTTACAATACAATGCTTAAAGGATACATTAGAGCTGGTCAGATTAATGAAGCTTGGGGTTTCTTTTTGGAAATGAAAAAGAGGAAGTGTGAGATTGATGTTGTTACTTATACTACGGTGATACACGGATTTGGAGTTGTTGGTGAGATCAAAAGGGCTCAAAAGGTTTTCTATCGAATGGTGGAGGATGGTGTGCTTCCTTCGGTGGCTACTTATAATGCTTTCATCCAGGTTTTGTGCAAGAAAGATAATGTGGAGAATGCAATGTCGGTTTTTGAGGAGATGGTGAAAAAGGGTTATGTGCCAAATTCAGTAACTTATAATTTGTTGATTAGAGGATTGCTTCATGCAGGTCAAATGGAAAGGGCAATGGAATTCATGGAAAGAATGAAGGATGATGAGTGTGATCCGAATGTACAAACATATAATATTGCGATTCGGTACTTTTGTGATGCTGGAGAAATAGATAGGGGACTTGATCTGTTTCAGAAGATGGGCAGTGGGGATTGTTTGCCTAATTTAGATACTTACAATATTCTGATAAGTGGAATGTTTGTGAGGAAAAAGTCAGATGATATGGTGGTGGCTGGGAAATTGCTACTAGAGATGGTTGATAGAGGATTTATGCCTCGACGGTTGACTTTCAATCGGATTCTAGACGGACTTCTTTTGACTGGTAATCAAGGTTTTGCAAAGGAAATTCTGAGCTTACAGAGTAGATGTGGCCGTCTTCCAAGACGTCTTAAATTATGAAGCACATATAAATTGAAGTTGTCATGGATATCCGAATTGTGTTGGATTCTTCTTTATTCAAATGGCAATGCAACTTTAGTGATCAGTTTGCTCTCATGAGTGATTATGGGAGCTTGTGCAGAACTTGATGAAATTTGTGGTCTTAGCAAGTTCTTCATTTTGCAGCTTCAATCTTCAATATTGATTTTCTGCCGAAGGACAGCAGAGAGATGAGTCTGATAAAAAAGGGTAATGTGCCTACTTTGATCTTTTTGTATGCATTATTGAGAGGATGATGAGATTACAAGGGCAGTTCCATCAATTGGTCTTCCTAACAAGTTTCCGTTTTGTGAATGTTAAGAAAGTCTTTTCGACTTCTGGTTTTATTCTGAATAATCTTGCTTCACCGACTTGAATGGGGCAGTAATTTTTTTGGCGGTGTGTGGGTTAATTGGTCTCGCTTACAAGATTTCATTCCTGGAGAGCTCAGAAAATCTTATTACCTTCTACTAGTTTTATTCTCTTTTGCCAACTTGAATGTGGGATGAATTACACGCTTACGGGAAGCTGTGGCAAGCATGAGCTGTAGATGGTGTACTAATTAGGGGTATGGAAGCTCCATGTGCCGTGAGTGCCTGATTAGTCCCAGTTATTCATGAGTTGAAGTAAAGCGTACAAAAGACTGTGAAGAATAAGAATACTAATCCTTCAATTGATTCACAGAACCTTTGGGAATATACACTTGTAAATAGAATCCTGGATTCAACAAGTTGCTTTTTCCAGGAAGATATGATGGACAACAGGAACCTTTCCCATGGCTAATTATATTCATTACTATGAAGAACCATTGAGATTACATGCCATTGGTTGTAAATTGTTGAGCAGCAAGAACAACAGAATCGGACATAAGAGTTGTGTATTACTTGGAAACACACACAATGTCCAGATGAGACTTCGCAATGTTCGGAACTGTCCGATATGGCGTCGGATGCCTGAATTTCAGCAGAGCTTGGGGGTTGGTTCATTTGGTCTGGTCAGAAGAATGATTAACAAACCTAAAGTTGTTCGTATTGTGGAGCGCGCGGAGTTCGCTCTTCTTAGTCTTCGCCTGTTATTGCACGTGCGCTTCATCAGTTAGACACTAACGTTTTTATGAAGAGCGATCAATTTTGTACGAGGATGTCTGTATCCTCGTATATTACCAACGATTGACAAAGTAGTTTTTCTTCTAATTTCTTGATATTGAAAATATTTTTGTATACATGTACGTCAGAAGTGACAATCTACGTCAGTAAATCCTGTTAACACAAACCTTTCACATCTTTTGTACGTAAGATTATAATCAAGAAAGCCTTTTTACATAACATGGATTCTCATTGTCGCATCTAAGGTTATGTTTCATTGGGGTTTTATTAACAGAATGAGATGAAATAGGAGAGTTTTATATTACTTCATATTCTATCTTAAATAGTAAAAATGAGAAACCTCTTATTTGGGAAGTTTGAGATGGAATGTAAAATGATAAACAACTTTTCACTGTTTTACATTGTAAACTTTTCTTCTAAACAATATTTTTCTGTATTACATTATAAACCATTCTATCCCTCCCAAACAACAATTTTCTAATGTTACATTCATTTACATTTCATTCCATTATAAAATAACTTCCTTTTATATATCATCAGCTTGAGATGTGGCTATCAATACAATTTAGCTATTCTCTAGTCTTTCATAAAAGCCTTATTCTTCCCTTTCTTATGTATTTTTAACCGTAATACGAACTAAAACCAAAAAATGCCTTTTCTTTTGACTCCCCCATGCTAAAATGCTAAAAAAGCTTCTTTACATAACCTTGTTAAGAGAGAAAATATCCCTCATTTGATTTTTCAACTTCCAGATCAAGAAAACAACCAGCTTCTCCTAAACTTTCCATCTCAAATCAAACAAATAAGCATTTTTCAACTTAGAAATTTCAGCTTCATTATCTTCATTAATTATCATGTTATCAACATACAACAAGACCAGCAAGTGTAGATTTGATTCGAGTTTAATGAATAAACTAGAATTTACATCCGAAACTTTAATCCTATAAAAGATAAAGTATTGAGGAATTTTACCATACCAAGCACATGATGCTTATTTAAGGCCATACAATGTCTTTCTTAAGTTTGCAGACATGGTGAGGATGTTCCTTAGAAACGTAGCCTTTAGGCTGCTCCATAAATATTTCATGACCTAGTTATCCGTAAAGAAATGCATTATTTACATCAAGTTGTCATAATTTCCAATTTTTAAAAGTTGCAAGAGAAAATATTGTTCTTAGTGTTACAATTTTCGTAATTAGACTAAACATTTCCTCATAATCTAACCTGTAACTTTGAAAAAATCCATGTGCAACAAGCCAAGCTTTGCATTAATCTACAGCCCCATCTGATTTCTTTTTAAATGGTAAACCTATTTGCAAGAACTAGGCTCACAATTCTTTGGTTCTAACAATAGCTCCCGTGTTTGATTTTATTTAAAGCTTTAATTTCTTTTTGCATAGCAAATTCCCCATTCTAGTCAATCTTTAGCCTCTTTATAAATTGTTGATTCGTCTTCATCTATTTATCCCATAAAGAAACACGAAGCAATAGAGCAATGATTTATCTGTACCTTATAATTTTTGAGGTGTTATGGCTATTTTTTCTCCCTTATAGACCTCCTTTGAACTTATTTTTCCCCACATTCTAAAATTAAGGTGTTTGATGCTATAAATTCATCTTCGTTTGAAGCTTTCATGTTTTCATGTCACAATTGAAAATTCCCTTGATCACTTTACGAACAACTTTTTGATGATAAGATGACACCTCATCAAACACACCTCTTAGAATGACAAACCTCTTTGTTTATGGATCTATATAGCTCCACTTATTCCTACAAGGATCATAGCCAATAAAAGCATACTTCTTTGCCTTTGGATCAAGTTTTGTCCTACTTTAGAATATGAACCTAACAAAGTAAACCAAAAACTCGATAGTCGTCTACTTTTGACTTGACATTATATAGTATTTTGAAAGGGGACTGATCTTTACTTGGCCATGAAGGTAAATGATTTATGATATGACATGTACATTAAAACACTTCTACCCAAATCTCTCGAGGAAGGCTTTTATCATGCATCCATTAAAGACTTGTTAAAGTAAGATGTGTCAACTTTTATTCTACAACCCCATTTTGAATGTCACATTTGTCACAATATTGAAAGAACTCAACTGACATGAATTCACCACCATTGTCGCTTCTTAAGCATTTTACTTTCAGTTAAAAGTCCTCAATAAAATTGTTAAATTCAATGAACTTAAAAAATGTTTCATTTTTCTCCTTTAAAAAATACACCCAACTGTATCTCGAATAGTCATCCGCCAATATCATAAAATATTGGCACCCACTATAACTTGTTGTTTATGATGATCCCATCAAATATGTTTTAACGAATTCCAAAGGGGTTGCTCTATAGTTGGATGAGCTTTTGAAGGGATGATGATGTGATTTGTCAAATTGCACTTTCATATACACTCTTTAGTGTTAGTAAGTCACCTAACAATTCTCCTGGAAGAAATTTATTGGAGCATTTGATAACCTAAATGTCCCAGTCGAGCGTGTCAAATTTCTACACTATCAATCTGGCTTATTTTCTTCATGTACACCTTCGCTACAAACATTACAAGTGGATAGTCTCTCTTTTATCAGAAAGAACAACATTAGTTATAACATTCCTTATATTATCAAGAACCTGCAAATAATTTGGGCCAAACAAAGCATATTGTCTAAAATTGTTAATTTGAGAAATGAAACCAAATTCCTTTCCAAACCTGGATTATAATAAGCATAATTTAGCTTCACATTTATATTATCAACACCAATCCTCATAAAACCTTCGTTCATTATAGGATAAGTTAATTTGTCAGCTATAATGATGACTCGATTTCTATCATATTATCACATCTCTAAAAAATAATAAATCATTGCCACTTATATGATATAAGCAACTATAATCAATGATCCATTCCTCTTTGTAATCATTATAGTTAGCATGAGGATATTAATTTAAAAGCTATTTTGTTTCTTGTAATAACTTTTACAGTGAAGCACTACTCCCATTTTAGTTAATCCCTATCTTATTTTTCACTTGCCACGTTTGCTTTAGAAAGTTTCACTTTACAATTTTTCCTGATATGCCCTGTTTTACCACATTTGTCGCACTTAATGTAACATCCCATGTTTAGGGCTAGACCCCAGAATAGTGAATTAATATCTCATGTATGGGGCTAGA
>JAOSBL010000007.1:19632690-19645424 GCA_027568915.1 Erythroxylum roraimae
ATTAAATATTATTATATTCTATTTAATATATTAATATTATGATTTGTTCAGAGTTGGTATTAAGAAGAATTATTGAAAGTATATTAGGTAGTATGTATTTATTAGTTTACGTTTCATCTTAAACGTTCCGAATCATATGTTTCTTATTTTCACTGTTTATGATGGAATAGAACGTAACATGAAACCTTTCGCTTTCATCTAATTTCATTCCATTCCATTCTAAAACTCTCAAACAAATGATAAAAGTATATTACGTTTCATCCTCTTCCATTCCTAACCTTTCAACCAGACCGAGCCTTAGTGTTTCGTTCCGTTGGATTTTGTTGTATATATATATATATATATTAGTTAGAATACCGAGTCAAACTTTCAGGGACTGAACTGTGTTAGGTTTTGACAATAACAGGCCGTTTCGGACCTTCCTACTAGTTAACATTAAAGAAAGCGGTAACACCACGGTACCTACAACGCATTCAAGCAGCATGCATAAGATAAAACCAAACTTCGTCTTCAAGAAAGAGTCTTTATCAACTTTTAATTAAATTCTTTCTTTGTAAAGAAAGTATAAACCACGTAACGATCTGTTCAAAAGAAAAGGATCGGATTTGCTCCACTGATATACAAAAACTAAAAGTCACTGCATTTATGTATACAATATAAGTCTCAGAATTACAGAAAATTGTGAAAGAAACTCACAATCATATTGATATAATCACATAAAAAAAAACCACATGGTGATGTGTGCTATAAACAAACGAATAGAGATCATGAACAGAGGAGGGAAACTAAGAACACCAGAAAAAAAAAAGCTAAAGAATAAACAGGGATATAGTTTTGACAATTCTAATGTAGATCAATGTTTCTGAGTAGTCTTGTGATACTTGTTTTTGATCCACTGGAGCCCAACGGTAGTACCTTCTTTAACCTTCTTTACGCCAGTGGAAGCGACAGCTTTTGTCTTCCCGAGACCTTCTCCGACCTTCTGCTTGTACTTTGCGGTGGTCGAAGATGAGTTCTTAGTGGTGGTGGTGGTCGTCGACCGATAAGAAACAGAGTCGTCTGGGTCCCACTGATCTGCCCACGATGTACCGTATGAGCTGTTTGCTGCCATATGATGTTGTGACGATTGGTTTTGATTATGATCTGGAGAACGAGAAAGAGAGAAAGCGATCGAATAGGAAGCAGAAATGATACGTTACGACTTGGGAGGGGTTTTGGATTAGGTTCGCCGTTCGCCCCTATTTATACAGCGTACCCTGTGTCAACGTGAATCATAAGGAACCTTTAAGATTGCAACTATCTTGTTGGACAGTATTACCCTTTGACGACTGTAGCATATTGAATTTCCTTTTTTAAAGAAGGGCAATTAAGGGAATTGGAACATTCGATCGCGTTAAGCTTCACACAAGTTGGGTTTTTACAACTGTCACGAGGTCGGAAACGAGTAACTTCCGGCGGCGAAACAACTGGAGCCCACCACCACCCATGGAAGCTTCGCGGGCCATACCGAATCTTGAGAAAATGTGGAAAGAAAATGTCGATTTTGATTGGCTATGAAGAAAGATTTATATTTTACTTTAAAATTTTAAACTATCATCTCTTAACAAAAATAAAAAAATTCAACCAATTCAGTTGATTAAGTCATAAAACTTTATGCTGTTCAATTTTTTAATTTAAATTTAAATTTTTAGTTCAATTTATTTTAATAATTCTTGTTATTTAAAATTGATCGGTCAATTTTTGTAAATCAATAAGTTTTTATAAATTGAAATAAATCAATTAATATTTATTTAATAATTTTTTAATTAAAATTTAAATTCTTTGATAAATAAGGATAGTCTCTTTTCAATCATATTTCAAATTCTTTAATTGTATTTAATCTTTAACCGATTTTATAATGATTTGTTGAATTTTTTAAAACTTAAACTTCTTGTCTTACTAGTTTAACTTCCGGTCTAATTTTTAAAAAAGACTGGACACTCACGAAAAAGTTAAAACAACGAATTAGATTAATTTTCGTATTATATTAAACTTTTATAATCTCTACTTCGGTGGTAGAAGAGTATTATCATATTTTTATCGTATAAAGCTTGTAATTGGTATTTTTAATTTTATTAAATAAATATCTAATAGTTAAATATATTATTTGACTAATTAATAATTTATAATTAAGTAATAAACTGATAATTTAAATCAGATTATAAATTCGATATTTGTAAACTCAATACATTTTAATTTTTTTATTTTAATTCTAATGAATGTGATAACGTGTGAGTGAGGTTGTTAGCCTTCTTTATATGAAGGTTAAAATTTTAATCGAATGACGTGTATTTTTGCTGAATGGGATGGTCAATATTGTAATACTTGGAAATGTTGAAAGCCTGCTACCAAATCGTTGAACTTGAACGCCAAGTAACCAAACGATTACGTAAAACGTGACGATACCAAACCAAAGAAAAGAAGAAAAGACCGTCAGGTTCTAGAAACTAATATCCTGTTTTGGGGGCTAGAAGTTTCTCGTTCTCCTTGAATATTATACAAGTATTTTCCTGTTTGGGGGCTAGAAGTTTCTCGTTCTCCTTGAAATATTTTACTAAGTGTCTATTTAGATAGATGTTTATTAATAAAATTTTTGTCAGTAAAACTTTTATTAATAAAACTTTTTTGAAAAGAGCTTTTTAAAAAAATCAATTGACTGTTTAACAGTCGTTTAAAAAAGAATTTTAAAAAAACTTCATATAATAAACTATTTAGCAATATAAAAATAAAAATTATTTTTAATTTTAATTATATTTTATTTTATAATAAAAATTATTTATGAATATAAATAAGTGAAATTTCCGGCCAATTATTAATACCATTCAAGATCCGTCATACGACACCGTTATCGGACGGCACATTTGCTAAAAACTCCCCTACTGACAGGTTTTGGTCTAGGTAGAGATTATGCAGGCAAACCTGCAAAAGTACATATTACTTACCGTATATACACATTACTGTCCTCCAGGACAACTTCTGCCAGAGAGAACTCGTCCTGTGGTGGCTTAAGTTTGCCATTATATGCATCAGGATTGCGCAAGTACTTGTTGTAAAGCCACCTAGATGTGTTCAGGGCATTTCCAGTGCTCTTTAACGGGAATGTGTTTGGACTTTTTTGCCAGTTATTAGTGAGCTTTATCCATTCTCTCCTCCAATTCTTCAGCTGGAAGCCATGACCATTCTCCAAGCTCTCAATCAAGTATTTGAAGTATATGGCTGCTCGCGGACCATAATATTCACGTAGAAGGCCGCTCCAGTATTTGTTTGCTACAGTTTGTGGATTATAAGGGATCACAGAAAATATTCTGCAGTTAATTCCTCAAGGAAAAATTCTCACGTTTATGTTGCAAAAGTCCCTAATCATCTAACAATGAGACTGACTGACCAGAAGAAAAACAGACAGAATTAACACCATTCACTCAATGACTCAATCAAAAATGGCAAATCAAATTAATTAGGCCAGTTTCTTACCGTAATCACGAAGAAGACTTGCTTCCTCCTCGGTATTGTCATACCACATAGTTAGCTGAGTTCTTGCGTTCCATTCATACTGCAACATAGGACAGATTAGGAGTATTTCACTAGAAAGGGAAAAACAACGTGCTTAATGTTGGCAAGTTTTAAATAATAGTTCATGAAGCCTCTAACTTGTTTTTCCTCCTCTGTATCTTTGGCAAGATTCTTTGCACTTTCTAACCAAGGGCCCAGAAGAAATCCCTCATGGCATTGCAATAGCGTGTCCATGTCATCCACAAGGTCCAGAAACATTTGGCTCTGCCAGGCAACTCCGTTGACATCATTTAACATGTAAGCTTCAATTATCTTTAAGAACAGCTCATTCGCATATTTTGCCAAAGCTTGTCTTGTTAGATCAACCAAGTCATAGCTGAAGATAAAATGGAAAAACCAAGTGAATGTGAAGTATAACAACAAAGAAATCAACGGAATCCATATAAATTTGAGACCTAAAAGATATGTATTACAAAAGCTTTTGAAACCCAAAAATGCCAACCTGTAAGTATGACTGTTTGATAGTTCATCCCCACTGGCAATGAAAAGTTCTAATGCACGCAAAACTTCAGAAGTTGAGTACCATAAGTGCGGTTGGTCATATGAATCAGCATTTCGATTAGATATAACCATCCTTGATGATGGTTTGCCATTGCGGTTATAACTTGGGTGAGAAACCGAAATGAAGAAAGGATCAACATCAGGAAATGCTACGATGACATCTCTATTTTTGTCCTGGTCCAATATAAGAGAGACTATATGACTTCATGCAAACAAAGAAAAAACAGAAAATCTAGATAGAAGTTTAAATACACAACTAGACACAATTGCCTCACTCCTAGGGATGACATTTGTGCCCAAAACTGACCCGATTTGAATTTAACAGATATGGTCTGATATGGCCGGACTTCGGGCCACCCAACCCAAGCCTGATCTAGTTTAGGCTTGGATCTAAGCTCTAATCACCAGCCTCAGGTTTGTTGGGCCTCAGATCTGGTCCGATGCCTTACAAAAATTTTTGGGTCGGGCCCAGACCAAGGTTACCCAAACCCAGCCTAATGCCATCACTATGAGTAGTAGTCATTCTTGAACATGAAATTGGACAACCCCAGAACAACTTGGACTAGCGCAACATCCTACGTGAGATAGTGTACAAAATATGCAATTGAGTTGGCATAATTCCATCCCACACTTATTATGAGATCCCACTAAAATACGAACATGATGAAGCAGCAAGTTTGAAACTTACATAGGCACCATCTGTGCAATTATAAATCGTGTAATATAGAATAATCCAGGCATCCTTCAGTAAAGGTACTGAACGGCCATAACGTCTTGTTGAGTATAAATCAAGCCAAGCCTATAAGAAAGATAAGATAGTGAATGTATGGCCAGACAACCCAACTGGTCAAGTGATAAGTTAGTGAATGTATGGCTTGACAAACCAACTGGTCAAGTTTCCTCATGCAAAACTGAAAACTTTCAAATGACAAAAAAAGAATGGAAATTTTATTCGAAAAATGTGCTACTATAAAAATTCGTTACATGCCAGAACATACAGCTCAAGATACAGTCCAAATTGGGAACGAGGATGAGTTTTCAAGCCAGGAAGCTAGTGAAACAAATTCAAAGAGAATACAGAACAGTTTTTGTTATTTTTGGAAACATATGGGTTACCAATAAGCATTGAGAATTATAGAGGGTCAATCAATTACAATAACTTTGCAGGGCTCGTTGCCTTCTGCAACTACTAACAGGGATTGCAGTGCTAAGTGATTCCTATATGGTAGGAAAAATAAACTTGTACAAGGAAAATGAATTTTCATTATACTTGGTAAAATGTTTTTATTTGCACAAGGGCATACCAGGTGTTTGAAGTTCTAAACTAACTCGAATAAGAATACTAAGTAAAAAAAACAAATTAAAGACATAACATTATGCAAGCAAATGCTTCTGCTATAGGTAACGATTATCTAAGTTTGGAACATAATGTTTCTTATATTGTGAGATGGAAATTTTTGGAAAAATAAAGGATGAAAATTAAGGGGATTAAGGAATAACTTTAACATTACCTTGACATCAATATTGTTATGTTGAAATGCCATTTCAGACATGAGATCATATACTACAGGATTCTGTTCTATTCCTTCCATCGACATTCCAACACCAACCTTCATAAAGTAAAATACGAAAAATATAGTCATTTGGTACCGAGTAAATGGATAATTTGGAAAATAATTTCCGAGTCGAAAGATGCAAAATCATGGAATTCATTGTACAATTGGCAAACAAGGTACTGATTATTCTTTTGCAGAGTAAGGTCAGATCAGGCGATGATTCAAAAGAATAAACTTGCCATTGTTGAGTTCTGACTTGTTCTTGCCTTGACTGGACCAGAAGCTATTGAATCTAAAACTCCATACATTTCTATATTTCCTGCAAAGTTATGCAGCATACACCTGTATATCATGGAACAAATAAATCAAAACACAATTGCAATCTTTGCATAAAGAAATGAAAAATATGTAGATAATATAATTGATTACGTTTCATTAACTAGCAAGTTGTCCATTAGGTTGTTTTTCAGATCTTCAACTTGAATCAGTTTAGTTTGGAGCGCTACCAACCCATTTCACAATTTAAAATTGCCTTCTATGCAAGAGGCAAAACCACTGTAATATTTATTTTCCAAATTAGCAGCTTAATCAAAAGTAAAACAAAATTTGAAAGTCAGTCAAGAGCATTAACTATCGGGCAAAAAAAAGAACTTTCCAGATGTAAGGGACGCCATAAAACTGCTCTGAGGTAATCCATATGGGTTTGACTTCAGCAAAAAGATCAAGGACTACAAGCCTCCCCAAAGGAACAGAATGTAGAAGTGCCTGAAGAAAGTTGGATGTTGGCAGAAACTAACATCACAATCAATTGAAATGACAAATTTGAACAATGCGAAGCCATAATCTCATGATGGGATGAGACAGACATGTAGACTAAACATGGAACAAATGTAGTTATCAATTTGCACTAAAATGAATCTAAAATTTCAAACTACACTACGTATATTTAATATTTTATGCAGGAATATGCACATAGAGAATTGCAAATGGCCACCAGAAATGTTCCAATGGAGGCAATTTGTGTAGTGGACAGTGCATAGATTCTGACAAGTTTAAAATCTGTTGTAGACATACATAGTAAAGATTGTGAATCCTGTTACATACGAAAAAAATATGACAACTTTTGTGTGGTGTTCTTAAAAGTTCATTTCCAAACAGCTAGACTCTTGCATGAAACAAAAAGATATGGGCTTCAATTTTTGGATGATAAAGAAGAAGCAAAGGTTGAAAAATTATAGCATACAGCACTTTCCTCAGTGGCAAGGAGTAATACATGTTCGATATGGTAAGGCTAGGAAAAATCCCATATTGTCAACCGTTGATTTTTACTTCTGTTCGAACAACTTTTATCATTTTGGGATTTCTCATATGAATTTTTTCCTCTATTAATCAAGTCCTAACCCTTGAGAAATTATATTATGAAGATAGAAAAGATATAATCAATTTTTCCATAGTGTCAAATGCATATTCTTCACAGAAACTTAAATCCGTATGCGTCTAACTAAACTTGACGTTCTACCATTATGTTAGACATTCCCAACAGACGGAAGTAAAGAGAAAAATTTGGTGACCATCTTTGAGATGTTTCACCAAGACCTACAATCAGAAAACAAAGCTAATCAGAAATTAAAACCTTCATTTGTGGAGGCCTCCAAAAGGGATCATAGGAGAACAACCAACCCTGCAGAAAAAAAAAGAAAAGAAAATCAGGACATTAGGACCAAATGCAAAGTCCTTGCAATTACTAAATGATTTTTAAGGACAAATTACTGATGCAGAAATCAATATTGACTTAGTAAGATAGCAAGGGTGATTTTGAATATTCATCAAGACAAAGCATCAAAATGCACAAGCTGTAGTACAATGAATGTGAACAAAGTCAATCACAGCCCAATATGAGAAGTAGTAAGGCTGAATAATATAACTGCACAACCAAAATTGATCCACCTGCATAAGCCAGACTGAATGGTCATCACCACTCTGCATTCCCTCAAAGATTGCTGCACCTAGTGAAGAAATGTACTCTGGATCATCAACTGGTGGAGTATTCTCATCAAAGGTGTCACTGCCATGAGTCAGAGTATACACATTTTAAAGACTTCAACAAACTTAGCATATAATTTTACGGAAACTATAAACAATAGTCAGCGAATGAGTGACTTTAAGGAATCAGCCAATAAAAGGCAATAACTTCACAGTCCAGCTGGCATATGTATCCACAATTAGCTGTAGGGGAGATAACCTTACCAGTTGTATATATGCCCCGTACTTCCATACTCTGACCAAAAGATGATGCCAAAAATCAAAACGTTTGCAACATTGACACAGTTATTAACATGAGAAACATAATATTCAACTAATTTGGAACTAAGACAATTGCACCTCTCAATTGTTGTTGAATAAATGCTCTCCCAATCTCAATGAACAAGGGGTCAGTTGCATCAAGAAGATAAGTACAGCACCATCGGGTGTCACCCTCAACTGAAAACCTGAAGCAGGATTTTTCACAAGCATTTATTGGGTGTCATGTCTCCCGTTGATGCAACCATAGAATGCATCAAAATTAGCAAGTTTTCACAAGTTGAAGATTTGGTGTCTTATTTGCACCAATTAGCACTTACCAGTTCCCCAAGCGAGTTATCCTTGCTGATGGATATATATTTCTTAATGCAGCAGGAACATTTCCAGAAAAGGCTGGAAGGACTGGAAAAGTTGATTCAAAAGTATTGTGAACATCACCTTTAGCAGAAGTTGGAGAAGCAAAAGATCTAAAAATTTAAATGTGTCTTACTGCTTTCTCGTATGTAATAGCTTTACTTCTTCTAAATGGCTTCTTAAAAACCTCTAAGAATAGCTTTAATTATGTTATGCTTCATAGAAGATACAGGACAGAAAGGATGGTTGGGGAGGAAGGTGAATTTCATCTTTACTAATGAATTGAAATTGGTACCTGGTGTCATCCCTAGGTCATACATCCTGGCAAGTATTTTCTTCTGCAAAGCTAGTTGTTGATCAAGCCAACTTTGTGGTAGTGGTCCACCCCACCTTAGATTGAAAAGAAAGGTGTTTATACAGGAATCCTTATGCTTTGGTTTAAGTATATATTCTCATCATGAAAAAACTTCACCTACTGATTTAAATGATCTCAAATTCTGTGCTCCATAACATCAAAAGATTGAAAGAGCAGCATAACCTTACATTGTGGCAAATATTTACTAAACTTTGCGAAGGAACTGACAAAAGAAAAAAAAAACTTTCTACCTAGAATTTAAAGTGAACCAAAACAATAAATCAAGGTTATAAGTGCACCTGTGTAAATTTGCCATTCTAGACCAAGCAAGAAATCCAGGCCCTCCAAAAAAATCATCTAAATCTGCTTTGCTTAAATTGAATTTCTGCAGAAGTGAAGAATAAATCACTTCAGGAATAGATATCAAGAGGCAATATCAAAACTGATTTTTAAGCAGCCAGAAACTGCTATAGTGCTATTTAGTCATGGTACTTACCCACAATTAGTAAAAACTATCAAGTAAATTTTAGAAAATCCTAAATTCTGAACTAATGTAAGACTAAGAACCAACAACGTGAAGAAGATAATAAGAAGAAATCACTTTCAGTAACATGCTCCTAAAGAAAATGTAGCACTATTGTTGCATTCTACCGTTCAAAACAGATAAGTTATAAAGATAACAAACAAGTAAACATGATAAGGAGAGGAAAGGCACCCGGAAAACTTTTTGCCATATAGCCTCTTGACCGGTAAAAGCCAAGGGCAAGTTGATTCCTTGGAGAGCCATCCAATCAATCTCTTTTTCCCATCTTTTCCAGTCCCACCAAGCAAATGAATCTTTGCAAAGGGATAAGTTAAATTTAGGTCATATTTTTCAGAGCCTGAAGCTATAGCCATTGTCAGCAGGTCTCTGTTAGCATTGGGACTTACAGCTAGATGTAACAGCATTCTGGTAATAATTCCAAGGAACCGGTCTCCTTACAATGATAGGACTTTGAACACGAGGAAGAGAACCTAATTTAGGTACTGAATTTAGTTGCGCACCACCAGTTTTGTCCCATGATATATGCGCAGCACAGAAATACTTCAAATACCAATGCAGACCAGCCAACACTTCCACTGCGGTGACCCCAGAAATTCTAATACGAGACAGCCCAAAACACCATATACAATCATACTCATAAGTTATTCAATGCACAGAAAATGGGTGCCACTAAAGCCTTGACACCACTTAGAAGACAAAAAGGATATACTGTTAAGCAATTCAACTAACAGAATCTCTGGAGATCCTACTCCCATAAAATAAGGATGATTCTCGATAATAAAGCAAGATTTCCCACCAGATTGCTCCTGTACACAAACAACACAAAAACGACAGCTACATACGCTATACTCTTGAGTTCTCAAATAAAGCAGATTTCAAAAGCATACACTCTACAGTGATACAAAAACAAAATATCTCTCCACAAAGCACGCACCTTAGAGACAATTCGAAAGTCGAATGCTGTAGAATGAGAGGGAAGCAAGCGACGGAGGACGCTGCGAGCGGCAGCGAGTTGAACAGAGGGAGGAGCACGCTCGCGTTCTTGGATGTCGAGGAGGCGAGAGATGTAGTCGACGCCGATCGTGGAAGAATGAGCAGTAGAGAAGACGAAGGAGAAGATGAAGAGGAGCAAGAGAGAGGGAGGCGTGGCCATGAGAGAGAGCGCGGCAAACCCTTGGAGAGGGTAGTGTGAAGAAGATGCACATTTCAATATTAAAATGACGTAAACAGAAGATTCGATGGAGAAGGAGACAAAGGGATGGTGGTGGGTGGTGATTGATGGCCGGCCGGCGGGACATTCACGGAGATTTTAAAATTTTTGCGGATGGTTGTGCCATTAGACTTTTTGTTATTATTACCGATATTTTAAAAACCAGATTGTGAGATTTAAGATATTTAATTGGGTAATTATCTTTTTTATAAAAAATTTAAAATTTGATTTTTAAATAAAAGCATTAAATAAAAATTATTTGATTTATAAAAACTATAAACTAATTAACTTTTAATAATAAAAATTATTAAACGAAATCAAATCAAAAAATTAAAAATTAAACAAAAAAAGTTTAGTGATGATAATGGGTCGGGTCGGGCTAGAGCTGTGCTTGGCCCGACCTGGCTCGACCATAGGCCACTGGACATACCAGGCCAAGCTGGCTCGTCTACACTTTTTTTAAAATTTTTTTTGACAAAATGACATTGTCTTGTACATTCCCTTCGAGTCACAGGTCGGGTCAGGCCAAGATTACCATTTCTAAAAAAGTTGGCTGATTCGAAGTTTTCACAATTAAATTAGGTATATCGATTTAGTTTTTAAAACATTGATTATTACTTTTATACATGATTTTATTGCATTCATGGAGATTTTCAAAGTTCTGTTGAGAATCTTTTCCTTTGGGTTTTTAAATTTAATCTATAGATTATTACTATAACATTATAATTAAGTAATTACTATAAGTTCGGTTAACTACAAATGGTCAAATTCATACTTTAACTAATAATAGTAGAAATAGCAAGGAGATCATCACCAATTCCACCCTTTTGGTTGTAGCATGAATTTTGCTAGAACTTTAATCAAGTTTGATCCCCACAGTTTGAATTCAAATTCATCTCACTTAAAATAATATCACTTTAGGGAAATTTTTACAATAACATCATTTTCTGGTGGTAGTGCGAGTAGTTTAAGTCATCTTTCGAATCTCTGATTGATGCTCCAAATCCAAACTTAATCCGAACTTTAGATTAATTAAATCAATTCAAGTTAAACTAAATTACCAATCGTAAAAATTTTCAAAAAAAATTACCAATTGTAAATTCTAGCATCTTATCCTCTACGAGATAGTATAAATAATGCGAGTAACTACTCAAATAATCTTTAATTATATGAGATTTATTCATTATAAGAATTAAACTTTCACACCTATTTAAATTGAATTTGTGACTCATTTGTAATAAGTTGTATAAAAATGTAATTTAAAAGTTATTTATGATATCGAAAGTTTATATAATATATGTCTAAAAGGCTAAATACGCAATTTTGATTCAAATGTTTTCAGATTTGATCCATGTAGGGTCAAACATTCTAACCTGCTCAATTAAGATCCAAATGTTATTGATTATGCTCAATGTTAGGCTATTTTGGACGGAATTCTGACAGTGTCATATACATGTGTATTCTATATATAAAAAGTTCATTTGGAGAGACCAGGTGGATTTTAGATGTCATGTCAAACACACAAAAAATGACACGGATTTTTTGAAAAAAAAAAAGAAAATCATTTCAATTTTTACTCAAAACCTTAAATTACTTGTCATCCCCAAATGTTCACCCTCTCTTTCTCGGAAACTTATCTGTTGAGCAGTAAGGTTTTTGAAAAGGAAAAATTTTAGGAATGGGGTTTCAAATGCTGTGATTTTATTCAGTTTGGGGTTTATTTATAGTATCAATTTGATTTAGGGATTTAGAATTGGGGTTTATCAGCCACGAATTTGAGAATTTTTGCTGGACCCCATTCCCGAGGCCCAGCTAGACGGTGCTGGACCCCGTTCCCGGAGCTCAACTATCCAAACGGAATCACAAACGCATACCGTTGGGCCCTTGTCCCGACTCCCAAAGCCGAACCCTGGGTGACCCGCCGGGACAGACAAGAAATGAATCGCGGAAGCAATTAAAGTTATCACATTATAGCCATCGAAGCATATACATTTACAAAAGAAGATTCAAATCTTCATACAAATCAAACTTTGCTATGCACGTCATACAGTTCATGCTTAAAACAAAATACATCAGGATGCTCAATAATGAGATGCTCGATGAACTATCCAAAATAGTACTAACTTAGTTCAAAAAGCCTCTAACTATTGAGGAGCGCTCGATGCCTTGCAGGAATTTAACTGTCGTCGGGAGTCCCACCTGAGGAGGGAAAAATAATGGGGTGAGCTTCACAGCTCAGTGGCTAATATATTTATAGCCATCGGAATTAGTGCAAATCCAAACATATGTATAAATATATGTCTA
>JAOSBL010000007.1:19654925-19667723 GCA_027568915.1 Erythroxylum roraimae
ATAATTACAATAAAAATGAGACATTATAATAATAATTTTGAATATATTGTAATAATAATTTTGAATAATAATAAGTACAAATTATTTCCTAATAATAATAATAATGATAATAATAATAATAATAATATGGATTTATTTCAATATTATAAGAATAATTATATTATTCAGAATAATAAAGTTAATAATAAGAAGAAGAAAATTAGTATTTATAACAAATTTAATAATAATAACAGAAATTGATAATAAAAATAAAAATAAAAATAATTATTATAAAAATAGTACTAAAAATGAAAATAAAAATAAAAATAATACAAATACAAATACAAATAGTAATAAAAATGAAAATAATAATAATATTTAAAATAATAATAATAATCATAATAATAATAAAAATAAAAATAATTAGTATTTGTTATATAATTAATTTATATGCATTAATAAATTAAATATATTTTACAAATACTTTGCAAAAAAAATCATAATAATAAGAAGTATGTATCAGTATAGTTGAAGTTGAAAATTAGAAGTTGCGTCAAAACTTGGCAAGAAAACGGCTCTAACTAAATGACTTTAAAAGAAAACGACAGATTGGTTGTCCAAGAGGAGAAGACCACACGTCTGTTAAAATTTTAAGACAAAACGACACCGTCTTACTCTTAGACAGAGTTAGATCCGACAGGTGATCTGCACTCAATGTCGAGCGGGTCATGAGTTACAGGCCAACCTGGACAGGCTTGTAGTTTAACCTTTACTTTCAAAACATCATCTTTTTGTCGTTTTGTCAAAAGTAACATCATTTTAGAAACTTTTCTTAAAAAAAACTGACGGGCTGGGGTTGGGTTGGGCTAGGCTACGGACCACCATAGGCTGGGGTTGAGCTGGGTCGGGCCAGGGGCAGTCCAGGCTCGGCCTATTGACATCTCTACAAGAGAAAGGGAGTTGGAGCATCATATTTTTATTAGGGTATTCCAACCTTATGTTAATTAAATTTGTCAATATATTTATGTAGACCTTACATAAATGTGAATGAGATTTAATAGAACATGGTAGGAATTAGTTAACCAGAATAATAGATCTGATTCCAGAGAAAGGATGTAAGAAATTGGTTCATCAAATAAAAATATCTCATCTACATAATATATCTATGCACATTTACATCAGTTTATTTCATATCATCAATTAAACTTCATATAACACAAGAAAAGTTTCTGTTTTTACTTTATATATTTTTGTATCAAAATTTTAATTTATGAATTATAAGTTATATTTTGACTTGTGTTATTTTTTGAATTATACACAACTCTAACTCTCCCCAATTGAGAATGTTTCTAAATATAACTTTAAATGTCTTTGTCATTTGTGCTTTATCTTAACTCTGTTTGTCTCTAAGCTTTGTAGGTATGTTAAGTGTTGATACTCTATCTATCTTAGGTAGCATTTGGCTTTTTACAATAACAATAAGTTTTAAGTCCCTTTTTTTATTTTAAGTCTTATTTTTAGAAACTAACTTCTTATAATGAAGTGGGTAATATGAAGTTGGGTTAAGAAAAATAAAATATTCACATTCTTATTTCTTCCTGTGTTGTTACCATTAAAAGATAACATTACAAATACATAAAATTAAACTTAATAAGGTAATATTTCCAATGCAATAGTAAAGTTACAGAAATATATTCATATGTGATAACACAATGTGCAAGCCTCTAACTCCTTTTAAAAGAAATGATAATATAATTCACTTAGAGAATGTGTAGTTATGCTCTAAGACATCATAAAACAGTCTAGTTTGACCACAATGAGTAGTCTTGTATGTTTTTAATGTACCTACGTATAATTTTTTCAGTTTCTTTTAAAATGTCCATTTAACTTTTTAATTTGACTAAATGTATATATATTGTGTCTTCTATGAATCTATTTAGAAATGTTCCAATACATTGTATATGATCAATCTTCTTATAATCGACTTTCTTTATAAACAACATGCACACATGCACACGCACGCGCATACGTATACATGCGTATGCATGCACACATACACATTTCTCTATTCTACAATTCAAACTAATGTCTATGTCTTTCATATAAAAAAAATTAGAATCTTTAATCTAATTTTGACGTATGTCTTTATTTATTTTTAGAGATAAATAGAAAATATTTCAAGTACTCCTAATAGTCCAACTTCTTCAGGAAAATTCAATATTCTAACTTAGAATCATGTGAGATTAGTTCCCATTATGAAGAATCGTATTATTTATTTATATTGCAAAAAACATTTGAAGGGTGAAGGAAATACCATATTAAAAAACATTTAATTGGGATCAAAGGTGCTTTGGAGCCTTGTAAGAAAATTAGACATAATACGAAATGGTAGATGAAAACTTTGCTTGAAGAGTATTAGAATGAGAAAGAATGAAGGCAAAGACTTAACTATGTAATTAGTAGTGGAAGTTCTATTTTGCAATATTTAGGATTAAAGTTTGACATCTTACTTTTTACTTTACAAATCTCTCTTTTTATGAAATAAAAAGTCATATGATTAAAATAAGAACGATTTGAGCAAACTTATGGATATTCAATTATGTGTGATGGTTATAAAAATAGAAAACAGGAGTCTGTTATCAATATTTTGGTTTATTATGCTAAGGGGATGATGTTTTTAAAGTCTATTAATGCATCTAACATTGTAAAAAATGTTGATTCTCTATTTGAGATATACGATAAAGTTGTGAATGAAGTTAGGCTTGAAAATATTGTACAATTCATCACTAACAATGATGTTGCTTATAAAGCAGTTGGGAAAAAGGTTGCAAGCAGGTACAATTCTTTCTATTGTACTTCTTGTTGCATTAACTTGATGCTTTAAAATGTAGGAGATGTTAGATATTTTATTATGATTGATGAAATTATATAGAAAACAAGAAAAGTAACTAAGTTCATCTATAATTGTGTTTAAGATCTAAATTTGATGAGAAATAATTTCACCAAGGGTAAGAATTTATATCGTCTTGTCATTCCAAAATTTTCAACTAATTTTTTTATCACTTTAGTGTTTTATTCAAATGAAGAAGAATTTGAGATGAATGTTTACAAGTGATAAGTGGATTACATCTCAACGTGTCATGTCTAATGTTGGAACAGAGGTTTTCAAAATTATACTTGAGGATCATGAATTTTGGTCCTAGTGTTAATATGTCACTTGAGCTGGTAAGCTTTTGGTGAGGGTACTTTATCTTGCTGCTAGTGATGAGAAGGTAGTATTGAGTTACTTTTATGATGCCACTAAGAGGGCAAAAGAAGTGATTAAGGTCAATATAAAAAATAGGCCTTCTTTGTATACACCTTATTATATAGTCATCAAGGAAAGATGAGAAAGATAACTTTGCTCTCTGTTGTTTGTTACTGAGAATTTTTTGAATACTAATATCTTTTTAGACCAGGTTTTATACAGAAAGCTAAAGTTAATAGGTGAATGTTATTAACTATTACAACAATTGTTTCACATAAGATGATGCAAGATCTCCTTAACTCACAAATAAAGGTATATAATGAAGCGTGTGATAATTTTATGATGCCCAGTGTAATTGGTAAAAGAGATAAGCTTAATCTAAGTATATATTTCTTTGCTTTTCTTATTTGTTTAAAATTAATCATCAATTTATTTTATTTATAAAATTTATTTTATTGTCTTACAATTGCTTGGAGGGACCAATTTGAAAATAATGTTTTAAAATTGCAAATGTTTGCAATCTAAATTGTTAGTCAATGTGTGAGCAAAATAGGATGTGAAAGAAATTGGAACATATTTGAATTCATTCATTCTAAAAAAACGAAATAGACTTAAACATAAAATATTAAATGATTTGGTTTTTGTTCGATGCAATTTAAAGTTTTAGAAATGTATGTTATTATCATTATCAAGTTGAATATAATTTCTCATAATTTCTTAATAACTTAATTTTTGATTTAATATGACTCTTAATAGAATAAACAATTATATATATCCAATTTTCTTTAATCATATCGATCTTTTAATGGTTGATTTTTGAAGAACCAAGTTTTATAAATGAAAATGACTTAGAAGACAATCTTAGATGGGAAAGTATTGCATGTTATTTGGTACAATGAGTTTAAATGATGATGATAGTGTGGCTCTTCTTAATGATGAAGACTTCGTACTAAGTAAAAATTAAGGGCAACATAAATTGAGCAAATATATCATTGAATAAAGTTCTAGTTTTTTTTAATTTTACTTGTATTTGATAGTTATGTTAAATTATATATATGCATATAAATATAACTTTTTTAATTGTGAGGATTTTATTTTAAGTTTCACTTATGCTTTATTGTGTTCCTTGATATGAACTCATGTTGCTGTACTTATGGACCTATATTATTCTTACTATATCATTTTTTATGAAATCAATTATAATATTTTAATTACATTATATTATTCTTAGTTTTATATCAGTATAAGAACTAAAAGATTTCTTTCTTATATTAATTTTAGATATTGTTTATATTAGAAATATGTGAAAAGTAATATTAATAGAAATAAAGAGATAATTATTATATTAATTTTATATTATTATATTTTTTTAGAGAGGGCAGAAGTAAACTTAAAAATTTTATAGTATAATATATTAATTGACAATACTATAATTTTATAAAATTTAGATACTATTTTATAATTTTAAAGAATTACCCATAAATTGCCTAAAGTTGTTGCCCTCAAGGAGTACCCTTCATGGCATATAACAAATGACTAAAGGTGTGATCTGCATCTCAATGTTTTACAAGAAGAATAAGCAAGTCCTTACCTTTATCTCTGGTACTATTTTGCATCATAACATTACTAAAATAGTACTTATTGAACCCTAGCGTTATTGAAACAATATTTATTGCGCCCTAAAAGTGGTAATAGAGATAACGATAGGGGTTTATTTAGACTTTTTGTGAAATGTTGAGGTGAAAATCACACATTTAACAAGTATATACATAAATAATTTTTAAGATCTCATTATTGCATGATAGGTCCAAATTGCCTAGTTGTGTCATGACATGGACTAAATTTACGACACGTATACTAAAAGGTACTAAAAACTTAATTCAGTTATGATTTAGGGTGCTACCAATATCATTTCAAAAACGTTAAAATGTAACATGATATCATAGATAGCAGCAGGAATTAACTGACTTTTAAAGAAATGTTAGTAGACAAATCGCACATTTTGCTTAAAACAAAGTAAGTCCTGCCACTGACTTCATCCTTTATGGTGTGAATGGTATAATGATACATAAGAATTGTCCTATTTGAATTTTTGAAGTTTGAAGTCGAATTTTTTTTTTGAGAATTTCTTAAGAAATAAATAATAAAATTGAAAAGTTAAAGTCTAATATTTAGACAAAATTTGTAGCTTAGTTTATTCAAATATTCAATTTATGATTTGTTCATGCTCTACAAGATTTAGATAATGTACATTTAAAAAATAATAAGGATGGCAATTTGGATTCATCTCGATATAAATCTGTTTGATCCAAAATCAATTAATCAAACTCAAGTTGGTCGAATGTTAGTCTATTAAAAAAAATAAGATGTATACCTATGAACATTAATTGTACGAATGAAATGAATAAAAAAGAGTTAACAAGAAGAGTTTTAACAAAGGTCGACTAACTTGGTGTGTTTACGTCCTTGAAAATAAAAGTGACCAATTTCATCATTAATTAATCAAACATCACCTAGATATTATAGATTTCTTCTACATATAGAGTATAGCGAATTATAAAGTCTAGCTAATACAGTTTTACATAATTCATCCTTTTATCAAACTCAGTTCAGTATAACTTAACTATATTTAACAAGTCCTAGAATTATCCTAAAGTTTGAATATTTTTCCAAGAACATATTTTTAGAGAAGATTTTCTTTCACGAACAAGGCTTAGAATATGCTTGTACCCTAAATCCTAGACCATAGATTTTATTGTCTTTCTTTATAACATAGCATAGCCTTTGGCATGCTTATATCCTATATTATAGATCCTTCTATTTCTTTGTATGATGAGATGCCCCCCTATCCTAGTTATGGATCTTATTATCATTTTTATAAAAAAGACATGGTCTAAGACATGACCATTTCCTACACCATAGATTTCAGCACCTTTCTCCAAAATTTAACATGTTCTTTGACATGCTCAGTTTTTATAATGTGAATCTTCCTGCTTCTTTGTACACTGAGACATGCTCGTGTCCTAGGCCGTGGATTTTAATATTTTTTCATGAAAAAAGATACAGTCTGGGACATGAACAAGTTCTATACAATGTCTTTTTTTGAAAACACCTCAGCCATATGAAAACACTTGTATCTGTAGCTTGTGTTTTCACCTATAATTTTTTAAAAGGAATAAGCCCTAGATCATGCTTTTTTTCCTAGGCTTTAGTCACCAATTTTTTTTTTAAAATTTACATTTGTTTTTCCTAAAATACCTTAAGATTGCACATGTGTATATGTGTCATACACATTAATCTCCACCTTGAAAAATGTAATTTACATAGGTTGAATGTCTAACACCTTGGACATTAATCAAGTCCAAGCGATGCTTGACCTTCTACTTGATAACCAAATCTATTAACATATCAATTACATTCTTTGAAGTGTGAAACTTTTTTAACAAGATCATTCCAGATGCACTTAATTTATTGATCTTGTGAAACCTCAGATATTCAACCATATCACATATCCATCATTTATTTTCCTCCTGACTTTCCTAATCCTATTAAAGGTATTTGGATCCCCATTAATGATGGTAAGATCATATGCAACTTAGTCTTCTCAAATAGATTTGCTTGATAACCTGATGACATGTCTCATTTTATCCATAACTATACCATACTGATGCTCTTTTCATGATATTTTTCTATCTCTCAAACCATAATTTTCAGTCTCTTTAGCATTGATTCCAGTTTGTTCTAGTTTCACTTATACTAACTTAGTATTACCCTTTGCTAGTCCTAACACTTCCTTTCCATATGTTTACCTCAATATATGTTGCTCTCTAAATATTGCATCCTTAAAGGTTATCCTAGACTTTTTATTAAGTTTATAAAACTTACAAAAGTCTATATTCCAGTGCTTGAAACCTTTAATAAGCTCCCTTTATGAAGTTTCATCATCTCTTGCTTCTCAAGATAAATCAGGCATATATTCCATAATGCAGTACTATTTTCTTTTGACTCCACTGCTTTAGTTTATCCATTTACAATTAAGTTCACTAATTTGCAGATATTTTTATCAATTTTGGCCTTTTCATCGCAGGCATTACACCCTTTTACCACCTTAATATTGTTTTTAGATTTATATCCAAAATTATTTACATGTAAGATTTCCAGAGAGAATTTTTTTCAAATCTGGTACATATCGAATACTGCTTAACGTCCTAATCACATCATCAAATATCTTAATCTTGAATTTCATGTTCTAACAATTTATAAGCTTTACCATTTCGAACCAGATAGCCCCAAAGTTTCCTGACATAGATAACAATTTAATCATTATTTCATATCAAATGGTATGAACATCTTGTATCTAAAATTCACGAGTCCTGAAGTTGATTGATTGAAATATAGAGCATGTCTCTATTACTGCAATCTAAGTTCTTGCTCTGGACTTATTAAACACCTTGACAAATCAAGTTTCCTTTTTGTCCCTCTGCTCCTGATATGGGCAGTCCCTTTTGATACATCTAATTTGCTAACATTTGTAGCACCAAGTTATTTTTCCATCTTTGGGTTTCAACATAAAACTCATTAGAGGGGCCATCTTTCCCTTGCTTTCTTCCACAATCATGATATCCCCTGATATAGCCCTTTAACTTGAGATCTTTCACCAGTATTAAGTTTCCGTTAGTTGTAAGTCAACAGCACAACAGTGATGTCCTCCACACTCACTATTTCCTTACCCAATATAATCATAGTCACTAAATGCTCATAAATGAGAGGTTAAGAATAAAGTAGAATCATTGTTTAATCCCTGTCTATAATAATAATCATAAGTCTCAACAAATCACTTACTATTTGATTAAACACATTCATATGTTGTTACAGATGTGTTCCTTTTTACATATTCAACCTATATAGCCTCTGCTTTATGTACAAGTTGTTTGTGAAAGACAACACATATCGACTCTCCAACTTCTTCTATATTTCTAGAGGGGATGCAATCTCCATAATGTGGTGCATGACCTCATCTATAGGACATAACCGAATGGTTCTAGTTGCTTATGCCTATAATTTCTCTAAATTGAGCTCATTTATGTCTTCTACCTTATTCTTTTATAGCCTTTTAACAAATCTTATTTTATCATTAACAAAATAATGTGTATGCAACAAAAATATATATTTATGAAAGAAAGAAAGAAGAACCAATAAGAACATTGTTAATAAGTTGTGGCAAATTGATTGTGCCTACATGTTCGATAGCAAAGAGTGACTGATTTTGCTATTGATTAATTAAAACTCACTTAGTGATTACAAATTTTCTTAATATATAGACTAGATTTATACAAGTATAGTTACTTGCAAACTCTAGTTGATATTATTCAACATAACTTGCCTTTTTACCTAACTCCACATAACTTAACCACAATACAAGTCCTAATATCTTCTTAGAGTTTGAATTCCATAAAAAAAATTTGTTTCTAGATAAAGTTGTCCTTCATAGACACATTTTGTGTCCTTGACCATAGATCTCACTATCTTTATCTGGAACATGACATGGTCTCTTGTATGCTTATGTCCTTAGGCCGTGAATCCTCCTATTTCTCTACATATTAAGGCATAGTCATGGCTCTATAGATCTTGGTGTCATCTTTATGTAAAAGATATTATCTGGATAAGCTTGTTTCTTAGAATGTGTCTTCCTTCACATACACCTTCACCATACTAAAATGCCCATATTTTTACATTTAATTTCCAAAAAGCGATGTCTTGGGTCACATATGCGTCCCAATTTACATTTACTAAAAGAATTTCAAGAAAATATCTAAGAACTTTTTTAGATACTCAAGATTGTACCTATATATATGACCTATATACTACATAGCCCAAACTCAAGATCGAGTTGATCGAAACGAACCAATTATAATAAAATAATATCATTTTATTCAACAATTTAAAATTCAATTAATTAAAGTAATATGATCTTAACATTAGTTTGATGAAGTCGAATTTAGGCAATACAAACTTATCTTTTGCCATCCCAATAAAAAATAGGTACTACGAGTTTCCTTCAGGAAAAAAAGGTGATTACTCTTATAAGAGTACAAGTATCTTTCACCAACGGGACAACGCCTAATTAGATCATTCACATAAACATAACATATTTTGATGGTGTGAAATTCTTTCTTTCTTCCTTCTCCTGATTGTAAAGGTGAACTGGTAATTTTGCAGCCAATATCTTTGTTGGCTTTTCAACATGAACATCAATTCTTTGTTACCGACAGGAGAGAATCACCAAATATGAAATGAATGTTTTTGCTTAAACAGGATCAATTCCCACTCTCCTAAGGTGATGTAATACTTACAGAGTGTTTGGTTGATTGGAATAACCATTTCATTCAAGATCTATTCTTGGTAATAAGTTATTTTCTTGTTTGGTTGAAGAAAACATACAAAATATATAATCCAACGGTTTACATATTTCTTGAGTTTGGAGAATAAGTAAACCCATCTCCGCTTATTTTTATCTATTCTAAATCTATTCCAAGTGGTTGGGAATACAATTGAGGACATATTGAACAAAAATATCCTTAAAAAATCCACATAATTACTTAGCTACTAAGAAAATTAATAATAATAATAATAAGAAAATTATTAATAATATTACTCATCATCATCATCATCATAATAACAATAGCAATAGCAATAGCAACAACAACAACAACAACAACAACAACAACAATAATCAAAATAATGATGATGATGATGATGATGATGACAATAATTTTATTATTATTATTAGTCATTTCTTTGACATTCCAAATTTATGTTTTTAAACTAAACATGTATTACATTATCATTAGAAATTCTTAGAAATAAACCAAACTAAATAATAGTTCATATCATTTCTCATCTATTATATTCCTAAATAATTACTATTATATTCCTTATCTATTCTAGTAGGTAAACCAAATACTTGTTGGAAAAATAATGCAAGATCAAATCTTAGCGCAGCGAAAATAATATAATTTTTTTTTCCATAGAATCAACTTTAATAGAATTAAATTAGAAACATAAAACAAGAAATTGACAAAACTATACTAACCTGTTTCAATTTCTTGATACAATGTCCTGTTTCTCCAAAACTGTCAATTCCACGAGCCGTTCAATCGTCCGGCCTCTAACAATATCCACAGATTTATTTAGAAAAAACTCAAATCAAATTTGAGAGGAAAAATTGTAAGAAGTGCTAGCTACCATTTTTCTATTTTTTCCCTTTATATAGATTTTTCATATCCTTGGATTTTATTAAAATTACAACTAAAGTTAAACTTTAATTATAATTATTAATTAATCCTTATAAGGTTAAATATCACATATTGACCCTTAAAGTTTCTAAAACTTCTCAATTAAGTCCAACTGAATTCAAATTTCACTTTCTCCTTTATAGACCTTTTTATGTGTGACCCATTAGTTTCCTAATATGTTGGCAATGATTATAAATTATAATTCTAATTCATAATTAGAATCAGATAAATTAAAACTCTTTTTAATTTATCTTTAATTCCCTAATTAAACAATTTATAATCTTTGATTATAATTGACGTCTAGCAACCTGTCATGACCACCCAAATATTAGGAATGTCAAAGTGGTTTGACTTAACCTATTTATGCATGGTTATCATGTGTAAATTAATCCTTTCTTTTGCCATCCCAATAAAAAATAGGTGCTACGAGTTTCCTTCAGGAAAAAAAAAAGGTGATTACTTTTATAAGAGTCCAAGTATCTTTCACCAACGGGACAACGCCTTAGACCATTCATATAAACACAACATATTTTGATGGTGTGAAATTCTTCCTTTCTTTCTTCTCCTGATTGTAAAGGTGAACTGGTAATTTTGCAGCCAATATCTTTTTTGGCTTTTCAACATGAACATCAATTCTCTGTTACCCACAGGAGAGAATCGCCAAATATGAAATGAAT
This sequence comes from Erythroxylum roraimae, assembly GCA_027568915.1. NCBI lineage: Eukaryota > Viridiplantae > Streptophyta > Magnoliopsida > Malpighiales > Erythroxylaceae > Erythroxylum > Erythroxylum roraimae. The sequence goes on from JAOSBL010000007.1 coordinate 19,666,124, forward strand.
GTTTTTGCTTAAACAGGATCAATTCCCACTCTCCTAAGGTGATGTAATACTTACAGAGTGTTTTGTTGATTGGAATAACCATTTCATTCAAGATCTATTCCTGGTAATAAGTTATTTTCTTGTTTGGTTGAAGAAAACATACAAAATATATAATCCAAGGGTTTACATATTTCTTGAGTTTGGGGAATAAGTAAACCCACCTCCGGTTATCTTTATCATTTCTAAATCTATTCTGAGTGGTTGGGAATACAATTGAGGACCATATTGGACAAAAATATTCTTAAAGAATCCACATAATTACTTAGCTACTAAGAAAATTAATAATAATAATAATAATAATAATAATAAGAAAATTAATAATAATAATACTCATTATCATCATCATCATCATTATAATAATAATAACAATAACAATAACAATAATAATAATAATAATCAAAACTAATAATAATCAAAATAATCAAAATAATGATGATGATGATGATGATGATGATGATAATAATAATAACAATAACAATAACAATTGTTGTTGTTGTTGTTGTTGTTGTTGTTGTTGTTGTTGTTGTTGTTGTTGTTATTATTATTATTATTATTATTATTATTATTATCTTTGTCATTCCAAATTTATGCTTTTAAACTAAACATGTATTACATTATCATTAGAAATTCTTAGAAATAAACCAAACTAAATAATAGTTCATTTCATTTCTCGTCTATTCTATTCCTAAATAATTACTATTATATTCCGTATCTATTCTAGTATGTAAACCAAATACTTATTGAAAAATAACGCAAGATCAAATCTTAGCGTAGTGGAAATAATATAAAATTTTTTCTATAGAATCAACTTTAACATAATTAAATTAGAAACATAAAACAAGAAATTGACAAAACTATACCAACCTGTTCCAATTTCTTGATACAATATCCTGTTTCTTCAAAACTATCAATTCCACAAGCCATTCAATCGTCCGGCCTCTAACGGTATCCATAGATCTATTTAAAGAAAACTCAAATCGAATTTTAGAGGAAAAATTGTAAAAAGTGTTAGCTACCATTTTTCTAATTTTTCCTTTTCATATCCTTGGATTTTATTAAAATTACAACTAAAGTCAAAATTTAATTATAATTATTAATTAATCCTTATAAGATCAAATATCACATATTGATTGTAACACCCCACTCTCGCGTGACCCGAATCTGACATCGTTGGTGATATCCGAGTCCGTGCCCCGCGAGGGTGGCGTGCTACATCAGTCAGTTGAAACTCAGTATAATTTTTTTTAAAAAAAAAACGTTCACCCGCGTGAAGAACAGTAGACAATTAGAGCTCACGTTAAAAGGAAGCAGTTTCAGTTATTACACACAGCTTCAGTTCTTACACTCATTTTACAATAATTTACAATAACCATAAAATGTACAAAAAGACATAACCAAAATTGGGCCTACTATAAATACAAATCGTTCTTTTAATACAATTTATGGGACACGAATGCAGACGCGAACTGATCCCGACCTCTATCTGTCCCTTGCATACAGTAGACATACTCCCGTGTCAAACGGGGTACTCTTCAAGACCTGAAAAATAGATGCAAATTTT
>JAOSBL010000007.1:19677779-19701060 GCA_027568915.1 Erythroxylum roraimae
TCCTCTTCTGTGATGGGCAGTAGGTATGGAAGTGTTTTATAAACGTTGTTTGGGTCCCTATCTTCACTAAGTATTTTGTTTACACCATCGGTTATGCTAAGGAAGAGGATAGAAGGTTCAAACTTCACAGAGACATCCAGATCTTGAGGCAATGGATGGAGGTATTTATCTTGTTTAAGTTTTCGTTGCTACATATATATGTATGATCAATATGCATGTATCTTTAAGTTAAAGTTGTTGTATAAGATGCATGCTACTGCTAGGTTTATATTTCGTAATTAACCAAAAAATAGATTGTCCTCATTTCTTTGAATCATGATAGTTCTTCACCTAGTTAATCGATATTCATGTACTAAATCCTTGTTTACTTTCAAAATTTTTGTATCCCTTGATACTGAGTGATTCTCAAGAAAGTTTTTGTTTTTGTTTTTTTTTTCATTTTCAACTTTTATAATAATAGTTCACGCAAAGATGTGAATTACTTTGGATTAGACTGGAGAAAACTCCTCTTGCTCTATCTGTCTCACTTTTAATCCAAAGAAAAGGAGTGAGTAGAAATTTTGGCTAAAATTGCATTTTCAACCTCAACATTTTTGACAGAATATAAAATAGACCCTAACATTTCAAAGCGTTTAAATTGAACCTTTACGTTTTCAAAATATTCAAAATAGACCATAAGTGTGTTGAAAAACCAGGACGAGATCCGATTCCGACCATAACAAAATATTTATGAATTTTTTTTCGTATTTTGATTACGTGAAAACCAAGATCAATTTATTTCTATAAAATAATTACCATATAATCATAATAAAGCATAAATCAAAATTCGTAACTTATACCAAAGATTGATCTTGTCCTTGTCATATCCCTCAAACCGTTCCCGAAACTAATCTGTCTCAACCACCGTAGCCATACAAGCGTCCGATCTATAACAGTATCTACAAAATGAGTTGAAAGAACTCTGTAACTCTTACAGAGACGGTCAAGCAAGAAGTGTTAGCTTCATAGAGCTTAAGCCTATTTATAATAAGTTTTGGATATTTTAGTAATTTAATTGAAATTAAATTCTAATTTCACTTAACCTTTAATTAAAATTACAAATAATTATAATTAAATATCAATTTTGCCCAAATAAGATTCAATATCTCATATTGATCCTTATTTATTAAATATCTCATATTTAATCATAAAATTTCTCAAACTTTATAATCAAACCAACTTGATTAAATTAACTTTACTCTCTTCATCTCATTCTATTTGTGAGACCTATTAGGTTCTTAAATATGTTGGCAATGATTACAAATTATAATTTTAATTCATAATTAGAATTAGATAAATTAAAACTCTTTTTAATTTATCTTTAATTCTTCAATTAAATAATTTATAATCACATATTAAGATTGGCGTCTAACAACGTGTTATGACCACCCAAATATTTAAGAATGTCAAAGTGGTTTTGACTAACCTTTCCGTGTATGATTTTTTTGTATAATTCAATCTTTTCATCATATAATGTTCTAATTAGACATAGAGTATAGAATTAATGTTTACTATATTTTGAGTCTAATCATATTAGTTCTCCGCTATCAATTATAGATTCAATTAATGACATTTGTAAGCTATTTACAAAATGTCATTTCACCTTGCCCAAGGATTTCCCGAATCAATACTAATCGAGAACAATGAAATATTCTCTCTAATTACTTTAGGGTGATGAATCCTATCATATAGTTCATGCTACATCCAATGACTATCGAGATTAAATAGGTCATAATTAGTATCAAAATATAGCAATCCCTATAGAAGATAACTTTGGTGACCTCAGTCAAAGGATTACTTATACAATCATCACAATGAAAATTTCATAGACTTACAAGTAATGTTCCAAATGGATTTCTCATATCAGGTTTGTTCAATGAACTCATTCTCTAATAAGCACCCATACGTTTGTTTAAGTATCTCCATACTTTAGCCTATAAGATCAACTACTTCCTTCATAAGGAAATACAAAACGTGTACTAGTCTTTTGTGTTCTATTAATGTCCAGTCTTTAATAGAACAATGACTAGGAATAATTTAGGGATAATACATAAATGCAATATAAATTTCATAATTATAATTTCATTTGCAATGAATAATTATCTCATGAACTTTATCATATACATCTAAACATGTACAAGATACATAATGTCTTTAAATAATTGTCACTAAATTACAACCAAACTGATTTATTGTAGGGTATAAACTAATAAAGTGGATGAAAATTTTAATGAAATTAATTTTTTGTCAATTAAACGTCATGTCAAAAATGATGCAACAATATTTTTATTTTGAATAAAAGTGGACCTTACTATCATATAACAAGTGGAACTCACTGTATAAAATATATAAATGTGGATCTCGTTAGCACGTGATAAGTGGAACCTACTGTCTAAACACGTGACTATGCGACCAACTTTTTAATTAATTTTTAAAAGTGAATTATGTGACAATAAGGCTCATTTTCTATTTAAAAATATATATAAATAATGATGCCAGCATTAATATAACATTTAACTAACATGAAATTAATCCTGTCAAATTTTCTGTCCATTTAGAGTATGTTCTAAATGTTTTAAAAAAGTTAAGATTCAATTTAAGCACTGCAAAATGTTAGGGTTTAAGTTATATTATGTTGTAAATGTTTTGAAAAAGTTAAGGTTCAATTTAAACACTGCAAAATGTTAGGGTTTAAGTTGTATTATGTTGTAAATGTTGAAGTTCAAAATACAATTTTGGCCTACAAACTTTCAACTCCTAACCTACATGATTTTATGTGGCATCTGTATGTGCTAAAAAGGAAGACTTAAGTATTTGATGCAATCTTGTTGGACAATATAAATGCTTTCAACTTTAATATCTTTCATATCACGTCCATCCAAAGTCTTTGAATAGCAAATTAAACTAAATTCATATATTAGTGTATATATATACAAAGAATCATATTAAATCCTCAAATTGGGGCTAAATTTTTTTAGATTTGATCAATTTAGGGCCAAACATTTTAATTTGCTCAATTAAAGTCTAAACGTTATCGAGTCTGCTCAATATTAGGCTATTTTGGACAAAAATTTAGCAGTGTCATACACGTGCCATTATGGAGAGGCCAATTGAATTTTAGATGTCATGTAAAAAACACACATGACTTTCGTGGATTTTCATAAAAGAAAAAACATTCTTTTCAGAACCCTAAATTTATTTCTAATCCCCAAATATTCACCCTCTCTCTCTTGGAAACTTATCCAAATCTTGTCCAATTTGGCGTCTTGCCTCCTGCATGCATTATCACTACTAATCACTCCAATCTCTCGTCGATCCACCTTCCAATAGTTTGCGCTTTCTCCTTAGAAGTTTGAGGTGAATGGGTGCTTCAGAACCCCATTGTCAATGATGAAGATGCTTGGGTCTAAAGAGGGTAAGTAATTTTAATTTGTGGATTTTTGGAGATTTGAACAATAAGATTTGAGTGGATAGTTTTCTCTTGAGGTTTTGATGGGGAACTTCTTGTAGTATGTGTTCAGTGATTTACTTTATATTAAAGAAGACTTGATACTGAAATATAAATGAGTCTGAAATCTTAATAGAGATGAATAAGGAGTAGAGAACTGATCTTCATATGGTAAAGGTAAATATCATTTCACTTTGTCCATTTTCATACAATAGAAGTGCCCTTTTTGCCTCTTATTCCCTCCCAAAAGTATCTTCTTGTTTATTGGTTTGGAGAGTGTATTGGTGTTACTTATGTGGATAGTGAGTAGTAACTCAGTTCATGATTGGATTTTGAACAGGTAATGGAAGGTAGTGTTGTACTTCTATTCTCATTAAAGCCTTAAGTTGGTAATAACTCATCATGCTCCCTTCTATTTTTACTCCTTTGATTCCTTTTAACTTCATAGTAAAACCACATGTTTACTTCAGCGTTTGCATTTCACCATTCCAACTTTGTCTCAAGCATTAGCTGCGGAATTGGGAATTTTTATGTTTGAAGGGTTTACATTGCTCACTATTCTATATTTTTTATTGAAATCCTTCTCTTTCACTTCATCGTTCTTTTTCCCCAAAAGCTCTTTTTCCTCCTACAATTTGTACTACATTTTTGAAGACATCAGCTAGGAGTACTTGAGAATGAGCTCAATTAGTAGGTATTCAAGGTAAAAAGGTTGATTAGAGGATTCAGTTTGTTGTTTTCTTGGTTGAAATAATTACTAGATATTTTTGAAATTTTCATTTTTGATAGTAAAGGAACATGTTTTAACCTTGATTTGAAGTCATACAAGCTGATTTCTTCAACTTACCTAATTGAATGAGACTATGACGGAGAGACTAAATATTATTACTGTTGTTGTGACTAATTTTTTTAGACTTTGTAAGCTTTGATCATTTGATTTTGGTTACAAATTCTTGCATTTTAATTCAAATTTGAAATGAATTGAGTGAAAGTGATGTGTATGTTACATGGATGCATGGAGTGTCTTGTGAATGTTACATGAAAACAAGAAAAATTATGCAAAAGCATGAATGTCAGGCGTGAATTATACATGCATTTTACTTGAATTAATCTTGAATAAAAATTGAAAAAACATTTACAATCATAAACATTCTATCCCGATTTGTAGGCTTTAAAGGAAATTGCGTAATTAGACTAAAAAATAAACTGATTTAACTAGAAGCAAAAACGATTTGATCAACCACTGTAAAAAAAAACTCTTAAGAAATTAACTTCACTAATTTAATCTTTTATGCATGACTAAGGATAATTGATTGGATAATTGTCTTGCTAAAATTATCAATTTTGTTCTAAATTAATTCAAATAATAAACTAAATCTAACTTTCATGTTCAACAAGTTTATTATCCAAATCAATCATGTAAACCCAAGTAATAACTATCCACTTAAGTTAATATATTTCTAATTCATAACTTAAGCGTCTATAGTTTCTTGTTCTAAAATTAAACTTCTTCTCTCGATCCTTTGTTTAAAATCAAAATGATGCAAAGGTTGGTCACACTATTACATCCAATAAGCTTAGAAACTATAGCAAATAATAAGACAACAAAATAGTAACTCAATCATGCATAGTCTACTAAAATAGTTTCATTAATTCTCAAGAAAAAAATCAGCCCATCACAGAATAAACAAGGTTGGTCATCTTCATATACTTCAATCACACCATGATCAGTAACAGAGAAGTATTAAAGTAATAAACAGAGTGAATAAACCAAAATGTCCTATCAAAGAACTAACAGAGTAATAAATTCAAATCCAATAATGCAATAGATATAAAAGTAAATCAGAATGAGCAAAGAAAGAGTGTTCAGATGAGGGAGTTGGCGGTGGGTCTCCTGCCAATCTCAAGCTCTTTGTATCGACTCTCACCTTTTGCTGCTTGATTCCCACCCGGACGATCACATGCTACTACTGCTTTCAGCTCTGCCTTCTCTCTATCTGTTGTTTCTCTTCTTCCTCACCACCCACTGGTCTTCTGTTTTCTCCACCTCTAGCGTTGTTCTTTTTTCTTTTTTCGTAGTCTCAGTCTATTTTTTCTCCCACAGCTCCTCCTACTACATTGTCCATTGTGTACTGACATTATTATGTTAATCCATCATAGAAGAATTGGTTCTACAAGTAAAGTGGAAAATGATGATGTGGACATTGTATTAGCAAGAGTTTGAAGCGTTCTCGCGCCTCATGGAATGGCTCTCCCCCCATTTGAGTAAAAGTAGCTATCTTCATCCGCAACTAAGAGGTCTTTTAATGGGAATAGAATTTTCCCATGAATTTGTTGTACACCTTCTCTCATGTGGTCAATGAATCAGACAGAAGGGTCATCAACCATACCTTGACTCGATCTTTCAATGTGTATGGGAAGCATCTCATTTTGAGTTGATTTTTGTTCAAGTCATCCAAATGAAATGTCTGGAGAGTTGTATAGAACTCCCGAATGAAGTTTAAAGGGTCTTCATTGGGATAGAAAGACGGTAACATGTTGTAGTATGCTCTTTAATTCATAGTTTCTGGTTGCCTCTCTCAAATGTATGCATGAAATGGCAATACCGATTACTGACCTGGCATACTCCTTCATTACTGGTTGCCTTTCACTCATCTCTTGATCTTCAAGCTTGGGTTCCTCGAAATTGTCTTTAAAGTTCCTTTGGGTTCTCCTCCTCCAACGTTGTTCTTTTTTTTGTTTTCCAGCCCCCTCTTTTGGCATCCTTTTCTTTCTACATATATCCTAGAGTCTAGGTCTAGGTTTCATTCTTAACCCCATCATCAACTTGCACGTGTCAGACTAAAAAATTAGTGCAAACAAACTGTCACAGGTGTGACTCCCTTGTCATACCTGTGACTGTAGGAGTCAACTATAACTTGAAATTACCTAGATGGACTTCCTGGACTGATGAAAATCTAGGAAGAAGGTTTTATGGCTGTTGACTATTTTCAATAATTTTATACACTTTGATATTGTTTTATATAAATATGTCCATATTTTTTATTAACGAAATGTTCTTTTTTGTTTCATGGTAGAGGGAAAATTATGTGGATTTCATGAATGTCAAGATCAAAGATTTTCTCCAAGAGCAAGATAGATTATTTTAAAGATGAAAAAGAGAAAGATGTTATACCATCAAACTAATCTATTGAAGGTTGAAGTGGCAGAGTTAAGAGAAAATGACGTAGATATTTTTGAAGATGAAATTATTACAGAAAATTTAAAGTTAAAGAATGAGTTACATGCCATGAGGAGTAGTAATGAAACACATTCAGCGAAGTATTGAAAATTTGTAGCTTGTTTAATCTTTTGTTTACTAGTTTCACTTCTGTTTGTTAGCCTAAATAATGAAAGCAATTCAGGTAATAATTGTATGTTTAAAGTCTTACCTGGAAATGATTTTATGTACTAAAATAGTGTCTAAATGCAATAGTTGTATGGTTTTATATACTAGATTTTGTGTTCTAAAATTATGGGGTTAATTGTTCACTTTGTAACTCTTTGTATTAACAATGTACATCTTGTGTATCCTTTTGATTTTTAAAGATTAGAAGTGAATTTTTCTGGTGTTATCTTGATATTAGCAGATGAATTTTTTATGTTATGTCTCAAGTTAGAGTAATGGTTATCTTCACATAATCTCGTTCAATTCAACTAAATGATAACCTTGTTTCCTTGCTTCATAAGTCTATCATACTATATAAAAAGATCTGTTGATCTCCTTTACAATGTCTAAATGTAATTGAGCTTACAAAGCTATTTTGTGGCATACATATACAAATGTAGTTTCATCATCTAACATTCATGAACTTGCAGTTCCACATACATGAGCAGTAGTTGAGGTGTTGGCAATTCTGGCACCAGCAGATACAGACACAGTTGCAGAGGCAAAGGCAAACGCATTTGCTCCTCTTTTTCTTTTCTTTCCACTTTCAGCATTGTTAGATGCATATGCATAGGCATTTACTGGGATTTATGTGTTGGTTTCAACTATTGAGATGTTTTCTCGGGTTGACTGTGAATTGGTTGTGTTTTGCTACATATCAAAATAAGTTGATTGGTCTAGGTAGGGATCTTGAAACTGTATTGGAACCTGATATTGATAATAACGAAAAAGAAAAAATTACTATCAGATTTTCACTACTATAAAAAATAATCTTAGTTGTACCAAAGGAAAGACAAAAGAACCTAGAAATTACCTCTTTGTCATTCTAAGGACAGCCTCTTTTGTTGTGTCCTTTATGTCTGTGGTTACATGTCATGATTATGTCCCTCCTACACAAGTGCTCAGCAGTTTTCTTTTTGATCACTTTTTTAATCTTTTGTGGCCCATCAAGGCCCTTTTTTCTAGTTGTTTTAGGCCTACCAGGTCCTTGTTTGAATTTTGGTGACCTAACAATTTCTTTATTGGTAATGGGTCAGTCCTTCATACCAGGCATTAGTTGAATAGTCTTCTCATATGCTTTGACATATTGAATCTTTCATAACTAACTTGAAGTGTACTATTTAATATTAACCCTCTTGTCTCTGATAGCACATATGACATACGCATAAGGAATGTTAGAGAAGGCATATCTCCTACAAGAGCAAGTTTTGTCCTTAAGCCTCACCAAATATCTGTTCTCACTATGATCAATCTCATACCCTCCTTCTCCATTGTGATGTACTAAGCAATATTAACACTCTTATCAATAGCTTCCCATATTCTTGGCCCCAAATTTCCTTTCCACTTGACAACCACTTTTCTTTTTCTCACAATTCTTTTCATCATTTCTCTTCTAATGAGCTCAAACAACCCTAAAACTGACAACTTTCTTGCATCAAGCAGAGTCTTATTTAATGCTTCACATAAGTTGTTGTCAACCAATTCAATCATAGAATCTTCCCTCTAGAATGCCCTACAAATGTTTCAGCTTTACTCCAGTTGCAATTGAAACCAAAAGTTTGTTAGAGACAAAGTCAGAATGGTAAAATATAAACCCTAAAGTCAAAGTGAGAAATTGAAGTATAGCACATGATGCGTAATAGATTCATAATAAATTCGTCAAGCAACTAATTCTTTGTAAACATATGGTTATAAATGCCTTAAGGAACAATTTCATGTAGGTGGGGAATTCTTCTAGAAAAAGTTCAGGTAAGAGCAGACTTAGGGCTATTACAAACCAAAATTTTAAAAAAAATGTTTTAAGATAACATAAAGTTTTTGGGAACTCACGGGTCTTTCTACTCCAATTGTATCCATAACTACAATAGGAGAATTTTGGTTGCCTATAACATAGCTTAAGTGCAAATCTCTAACTTAATTATGACTAATCAACTTGTTCATTTCACTTGTAATGTGGACTGGATATCAAAACCTTTTATGATTTCAATCGTATATGCGTCCAAAATTGGTTTTCATAGGTTAAATTTGTGTGCAAATTTAATAGGTATATATGGAACATTAAATAGAGCTAGAATCATCATAGGAGATATGAACAGTATAAAGAACTCTCTTGAAGTAGAAGGTATGAAGATGAATTAAAAGGGTGTAGACAAAGATCTGGGACAAATGGTCAATTAGATTGGAGTTCTAGATTTGGGATTTTTGTGCACTTTACACTTGAAAAAATAAGTAGTAAAGGGACTGGTTTATTTAGAAAAGGATTAACAGGGCTCTTATAAATGGAGAATAGTTGAGGCAATTCCCTGATTCCTAAGCTTTCTTGGGATCTTCACTATTTTAGACCATTTAATGGTGGAAATACAAAATAAAGGGCTACAAGGCTTTCCAGTTAGTGCGAAATCTGTAGAGAGCTAGAGAATGTATAAAGGAAGCCCAGAAGAGGAGCTGTTATGACACAACATTAATGCTTCAAAAAGCCAATAAATACTCATAAAAACTCACATTTAGAAGTATAAGAACCATCACAATCTAGAGCTAAGGGAATTGGAGACTAAAGATCAGAGTGATTATCAAGTTGCTCTATTAAAACACAACTCCATGTTGAGACAGAGGGCAAAGGTAGAATGGCTCAAAAAGGGGGACTATAATTCAAAAGTTTCCATAATGCTATCTTTGTTAAGAGGAATAGAGCCAAAATCATATCTCTTGATGATGGTAGGGGCAATACATGCAGGGAAAAAGAGAAAATAGTAGAGATTGTGATAACTCAAGATACTCAGAAGTAAAGCTAGGGATTGTCATTTAAAGTTGTATGGGACAATAAATGACTTTGAAGCTCACAAGTCCTTTCACTAAAAATGAGGTAAAAGATGCATTATTTAAATTGAATCCCAACAAATCTCCTGTTATAGATGAATTTAATGCCCATTTCTTCTAACCTACTAGGCATATTACTCGAAAATTACTAGTGGAGACACTATTAAAATCCTATGCAAGTAGAGATATGAAGGAACTTAATATAACGCACATTTTCTTTATCCCTAAACACTAAAAATCCACATTCTATGAATGGTTTTCTCCTTATTTCCTATCGCACACAATATATACAGTAATTTTAAAGATCAAGGCTACAAAATTGAAGGAGTTTGTCAAGTCCATCAAAATCTTACTTAAGGGGCATTCATCTCTGGACAACCTATTGGGGAAAATATTCTCGAGGTGTAGCATATCTAGGTTGAAAGTTAATACACAAAAGAGCAAAATAATGAGTAGATCAAACGTACTTTGTCAACAGGCCCATACCATCACATTCCGCACCAGAAAAACGAATCGCACGCAACAACAAACTGTACATAATCATGCAAAATATTTGTTCATTAGATGAGAGAGAATGTTTTATTCTTTTGTACAGAATTGTCTCCTATATATATATCAACATTCACTAAATAAAACGTTGTCTTCATATTCTTCCACGAAGAATTATCATGGTATCAGGGCGGAGTTTCTGCTTTGCCCGTTAAAAACCTTACCGTCCTAAAAACCTTACCTCATAAACGTACCGATGGAGATTCAAGACAGCGCAGAAATCACAATCGATGAGGAAGCTTACCACATCACAGCCGCAAATAACCCCTGGAATCCCCTCGTACATACGCCCCTCGAAGGAGCAAACTATTTATCATGGAGTAAATCGATGGTTATTTCATTGAAAGCTAAGGGAAAACTCGGCTTTGTAAATGGAGAGATACAACCACCTGTCGAAAACGAAAAGCTTATGAGGCAGTGGAAAAAGGCAGATAATATGGTCATAGCTTAGATCATCAACTCATTATCGAAGGAGATATCCAACTACTTCCTAGTGGTGACAACGGCGAAGGATCTTTGGGAAGAACTGAAGGGACGCTATGGTGAAACCAGCAGACCTCACCTATACCAAATCACACAAGAGGCTAGCAATCTGAGACAAGATAACAACACCGTGACTATTTATTTTATAAAGTTAAAAGGACTGTGGAATGACCTCGATGCCTTGATGCCGATGAGTACGTGTAACTATGAAAATGCTGTTAAAAACTTGGAAGTTTTTAACACAAACAGATTGATGCAGTTCTTGTCAAGACTTAAAGAGGAATACGTCACTGTGGTGAGCCAGATTATGTTGATGAAACCTTTGCCGCAGGTAAATAAAGCATACTCCATGATACTCACGATAGAGAAACAAAAGAATGTAAACACTAAAAACATAAATCAGATGGGGGTAGCTCTCATGGCAAACACAAACACCTTCAAGAAACAGGTAAACCGGGACTTCATTGGGAAAAGATTTGGTAACCGGAGAGATGAAAAATTCTGTGAGCATTGCAAGGAAAAGGGGCACGCGAAGGATACCTGTTTTCAGCTGCATGGAATCCCAGAGTGGTACAAAGAACTGCAAAAAAAGAAGGGAAAGCCGACGTATTCTGCGATGAACATGAACAGCTCCTTCAAGGAATAAAAGATCGAACCACAATCCAAAACTGAAGTCGATATAGCAGCCCTCACGCTGCAAGTCCAGGACCTGATGCGCATAATTAAGGGTAAATCCTCAGCTGAAATTAATCATGTAGCTTACAACAGCTACACAAGTATGCACCCAAATTTTTTTAGTTTTAGCAGTAACAAAAATGATGATGGTACATGGATAGTAGACCCTGGGGCCTCCACACACATGAGCCATAATCCTATGATATTTATAAATAAAACCAAAATCTCTCACCTTAAACCTGTAATCCTACCGGACGGCACAACCAATTCTGTTGACCATGTGGGCACTGTTGATTTCCATAAAACTTTTTAATTAAACAACGTTCTTCACGTACCAACGTTCCACCAAAATTTGATGTCAGTCCACAAGCTAGCCACCCAAAACAACCTTGCTATCATTTTTGTGACTGATAAAGTGTATTTACAGGACATGCGGACTAACGACATTGTAGCTGTGAGCGAGGCGAAAGGAGGAATATACAAAGTCGGAGTAAACAACCTGTTAAACCCATTCATCTTAAAAGGTCCTTCTCTAGATTTTTATGTTCAGAACCCAATTGTTAACCATGTTCAAGAAAACTTTGATATTTGGCATTTACGCCTCGAACATATTTCAAAAGAAAAAATCACACATTTACCAAATTTATGCATTTCACTTCCTAAAAGTATTTTGTGGTATTTGTCCATTAGCCAAACAAATTGGAAAGCCCTTCCCAACTCACAACATAAGCACCCAACGACCTTTTGAAATCTTACATATTGATTTATGCGGACCATATGGAATCAAAAATTTCAATGGCTCAAGGTATTTTTTAACCATAGTTGACGATTTCACAAGGGCCACCTGGACTTACTTATTAAATAGTAAGGATCAAGTGTACGAAATCCTAAAAATTTACATAGCCATGATTGAAAACCAATACCGGACATCCATCCTTTGTATTCATACTAATAATGGCATCGAATTTGTCAATACCAATTACAAAGAACTCTTCCAAACCAAAGGAATAGCCCACCAAAAATCGTGCCTTTATACACCTCAACAAAATGGCGTTGTTGAACGCAAACACAAACACCTTCTCCAAATTACCAGGGCCTTACTATACCAAGCCAATTTACCTAAACATTTCTGGGGAGAAGCTCTACTCATGTCCACTTATATTATCAACCGACTCCCTACAAAATTTTATCTTGGAAAACCCCATATGAAAAACTCTACCACAAACCCCCCGCCTACAGTAATTTACGGGTTTTTGGTTGTCTCTGCTATGCAGCAAATACCAAACCCTTTAAAGACAAATTAGAACCACATGCACAAGAATGTGATTTCTTGGGCTACGTATCTGGACAGAAGGGTTTTAAATTATTTGATCTTAATGATCATAAAATTTTTGTATCACGAGACGTCACTTTTCACAAAACCCATTTTCCTTTTTCCAATCATATACACCAACCTCACACTCCTATTTTCTCACATGTTTTTGACAGCCCCACCGACCATATTACCACTCCAAACCTACCTCCTTCCTCCCATAAACCAGACAACGTTCTACCTACTTCCCCACCTACCTCACCAATTCACAACCAACCCACACCACTTCCATCAGAGACACATACTACTACCTCTTCTAAAACCGACCCAAACCCACCCTTACCCCATGTTCCACCACTTCGACACAGCACCCGCATAAAGTCTCACTCTTCTTATTTACGTGATTACATAACCTCCCTTCCACCCCCTCGGCACAGCTACAACATCGCCACCCTAGGTTTGTTCCCCATCTCATACTTCTTTATTATCTCATTCTTCCACATCCTTCACTTTCATGGCCAACGTTGCTACTGAACGTGAACATTTATCTTTTGCTACTGCCATTACTAATTCTCTTTAGGTCAGCCCTATGAAATTAGAGCTCGATGCACTTGAACAGAACAACACATGGGAGTTGGCCACTTCTCCCAACAGGCAAACGAGCATTACATACAAAAATGGATTTTCAAAATCAAACGTAAACCAGACAAGTCGGTGGATCATCGCAAGGCCAGATTAGTCGTCCGTGGATACAGTCAGAAGGAAGGTCTGGACTACACCGAGATATTCTCCCCAGCCGCGAAGCCCACCATAGTCTGGGTGTTGATCGCAATAGTCGCTGCCTTCAACTGGCCCTTGCACCACTGTGACATCAACAATGCATATCGCCATGGATCTCTCACCAAAGAGTTATACATCCATCCTCCCCAGGGGTATTCCAAAGCTGCTCCAAGTTAGGTTTGCCGTTTACGAAAATCTCTGTACGACCTTAAACAAGCCGGTCAATAGTGGAACCACGAAATCACCTCCAAACTCCAGGCTTACGGTTTTCTTTAATCCCCTTCGGATCCCTGTTTATTCATAAAAGGATCTGCTCAAAATTTTCTAGCTCAAAATCTTTTACGTGGACGATGTCCTCCTTACCAGCCCTTCAAAGGCATTCCTTATGGACGTAAAAACTTACCTACACAGTCTATTCACTATCAAAGACCTCGGACCAGCTACATATTTCATTGGATTCGAACTACATCGTTCCACCGAAGGCATATCCATTTCATAAGACAAATATATCTAGGATATCCTCACGGAAGCCACTTTACCAGACCTGAAAGACGCTATTGCTCCATTTCCTCAAGGCAAAAAACTCACACCCGATGATGGCCCTCTACTGCCTAACCTTGATCAATACCGCTGGATAGTCGGGCAACTCTTTTATTTAAACTTAACACGACCCGACGTCGCTTTTGTCGTCCATCAACTAACACAGTTCACCTTCGCCCCACGCCAGCAACATTGGGACACTTTACTCCATCTCCTCTGCTACCTCAAGAAAACTACAGCCTATCGACTTCTGTATCCATTACAACCAACAGTTCCCCTCCAAGTTTTCTCCAACTCCAACTAGGTCGGATGCAATTATACCCGAAGTCCCTCACTGGCTATTGCGTTATGTTAGGCGTTGCTTTGGTCTCCTGGAAAACCAAAAAACAACTAACTGTCAGTCGATCTTCCGCAGAGGCAGAGTACAAGAGCATGGGTCAGCGCTCTATGTGAGACTCATTAGATCACCTACTTAATCCGGGACATGCAATTTCCAGCCTCTCTACCTATCCCCCTACATTGCGACAATGCAGCCGCCATTCACATTTCAAAAAACCCGGTGTTTCATGAACGAACCAAGCACGTTGAAATCGACTGTCACCTCGTCCGTAACGCTATCACCGAAGGCTTCATCTCCACTTCCTACACTCCATCCTCATCACAGGTAGCTGACTGCCTCACCAAGCCTTTATCATCCCTGGACCTGTCTTCGAACGTCGTCAAGTTGGGTTTGCTTCCACCGCCGCTAACTTAAGGGGGGGCTGCCGACAGGCCCATACCATCACACATTCCGCACCAGACAAACGAACAGCACGCAACAACAGGCTGTACATAATCATGCAGAATATTTGTTCGTTAAATGAGAGAGAATGTTTTATTCTTTTGTGCAGAACTATCTCCTATATATATATATATCAACATTCACTAAATAAAACGTTGTCTTTGTATTCTCTGCGAAGAATTATCATACTTGGAAATTGTTGGAGAGAACATTTACGCCGAAAGACTAAAAGCTAGATCGGCGAAAGGGATTGGAGTGATCGACAATGATGATGCATGAAACAAGCAAAACAACAACCCCTTGATCGATAGTGATGATGTAGACAACCTCTTTTGTTAAGTTTCCGAAAGCGAGGACGAATTTTGGGATTAGAAATAAATTTAAAATTATGGAAAGGATTTTCTTTTTTTTTTTGAAAATCCACGTAAGTCATGTGTATTTTTTACATGGCATCTTAAATCCACCTGGCCTCTCCAAACGGACATTTTATGTATAGAATCAACGCGTGTATGACACTGCCAAATTTTTCCAAAATGGCCTAACATTAAGCAGACTCGATAACGTTTAGACCTTCATTGAGTAAGTTAAACTGTTTAGCCCTAAATTGATCAAACCTAAAAAAAATTGACCCAAATTTCGGCATTTGGCCCAAAGAATCACGCATAGTTACTGTACACTGAACCAGATTGATCGTAATAACTACTGCCAAATTGAGGGTAAAAAATCATAATGCAGCACATTTGCGATACACAAACTATGGAGATGTAAGGGGCAGGGAGGACTTTTTACACTATAATGTGCCTTACAACGGTGACTTTGCCGGAGTACCTGGATCACGAGGGTACTTCCGAGGAGTAGGACGATCTTTGGAACATATGATGGCACTTCGCCGCCCAAAAGGACTCTGTGATTGTACTACATGCAGCAGAGATTTATTATCATCAAAAAGGCTTACACTGAGATTGAACTCACAGGTGAAAAAAATATCTTACTTCAATGTTACAGCAGAAATGAGCATTCAAATTATGGAAAAGAAAAGCATTTTGTGCACAAATAAACAACTGAATGCCAAATCAGATATTCTATCAGGAGAGTAACAAAAAAGAAAAGGAATTGGCCAAGTTAAAATAGTGTTGGTGGCCTGGATCAGTGTTAAAGTTAATAGGACATGAATTAACAAATCACGAATGAATTTGTTGTTTAATCAGGTAGGGAGCCAAGTAGATCGAATACAATATGATCAAACTAACAACTTGTTTAATTCTTTACCAACTAAAAATATGGAAACAGAGGTAACTTCTTGGATGATGAGTTCGTTTCAATTGTTTAATCGCACATTAGGCAATTGAATAACTCAAAGATATATATACCTGAACATAGTTGCAATACAGATGCTCCCATCAATTGGATAGATCTTTCTGCATTTCTAACTTCCTCCTGCCAACATGTGGCACATAGGATTGTTACTGATTGCTCCTCCTAATGAACAACTTGCAAAAAATTTACAAAGTTGCAAATTCTTCCTTGATTTGGGTCATTTCAAATACATAAATATATCTGAAATTATTTCCGAACCCAGTTAGAATAAGAAATAATATTTCACAACAAAAACTTGAACTGCATCAAGTTAGTTGTCAAAAATCTAAATAACACACGTTTTGTGATTTACAATTACATACTTGAGGATCGTGGCCCTTTGCTGCTACAAATAACCCACCAACACGAACTAGAGGAAGACAATACTCCGCTGAGGAAGGAAAGAAACGAAACCTCAACTTCAAAAGTAAACATAGATATAGAAAGACATCGCACAAGACAATACCAGTTTACTAAATTGTAGGAATTACCTAAAATTCTCATTTCAGCAACAGCTCTTGCTACTGCCACATCAAATTTCTCTCTAAAACAAACATTATGCGCAATGCTCTGTCCTAAATCAAGGTCCAATATGATAAATATCAAAGTAACAAAACCAAAACTATAAATAATGTCTATTCAAAATGGCCTAGTTTCATAAACCACACGCATTTTCACATAATAGTTAAACAGCATAAACTTTATAGGATAAAATGTCATTCTCCAAACAACCAAGCAATAAAAGAACGAGGAAACGAAACCTCTGCTCTTCCCCTGACAACTTTAACATTTGACAACCCAGTAAAGCTAACTGCATGCTCCAGGAAAACGCAACGCTTGTTCATGGATTCCAAGAGGGTTATTCTCCAATCTAGAGCCAGTTAAAAGACAAAAAGCTTTGTTAAGAAAGACTAGCATTGAACAGCATTCCACAGTAAGTAGTAGTAACCCACAAAGGGGAGAATTAAAAAGCACCTGGACAAGCAATAGCCAAAATCAAACCAGGAAGCCCGGCACCAGTTCCCACATCAACAAGAGTAACATTGTTGACTGATTTGTTGCAAGGCGAAGAATAACAATTCGTAATCGGGGGTATTAGTGCGAGAGAGTCCTCCACGTGCCTTTCCATGACGTCTTCCACCTCCGTGACTGCAGTAAGGTTCATCCTCTGAAAGGTGACCATGATCAATAGGTTCGTAAGATCATAAGTTGTCGGTGCATGCGTGTGTCTGAGAGAGAGAAGAAAGAAACCTGGTTCCATTCAAGGAGAGCCTCAACGTAGAGGTGAATCTGGTCTTTCTGAGTAGCACTTAGTGCTTGGAAAAAAGAGGAATCATAAGATTTAGAGATTCCGGCGGTTGATAGTGATTTTGCATCGATTCTGCGAGAAATGGAACAGACTTGTAGTCTTGAGATTGGAAAGTGTTCGACGAAAGTCCCAAAAGAAAAAGGAAATGAGACGTTGAGAACTTTAGAGCGCCAAATCATCATCCTCTCGCATTACCAAGCTTCAGTGCTCCTAGCAGGAGGGAAATATAATTCAATGAACGGCGTGGACTTGTTTAGCACCTTAGGCCCAGTCCATTAGCTGAACAGTGTGTAATTTGAAATTGAAAATTTTAACCGATTTTTACTTTATTAATTCTTGTTGTTAAAAATATATTAGTTTATTAATTAATCGGTCAATTTTTATAAATTAATAAATTTTTATAAACTAAAATAAATTAATTAATTTTTATTTAACAATCTCCTTTTTTAATTAAGCTTCAAATTTTTTATAGATAAGGATTGGTTCTGCCAGATTCTGTTGGGGCTGGATGTTGCTGCCTGGATCCATAATTCTGACAGATCTAGCTTGTGTGATGCCTGCAAAACAAGTAAGGCACGCCGGGGGTTGTTTTCCGGGAGGCCTCTCCGACGCTCAAGTTAGTCCTTTTGAAGGGGTTTTTGTCGCTGAGAGAATGGAGAAAACTAGGGTTGTAGAATCGTACCTGTATCATGGCGAAATAGTACCTTATATAGAGGATACATGCTAGGTTTAGGTCTCTACGTAGATCTTTACGTTTGCATGAGAGACTAACACCTGTAGATGGGCTACGGATGATGGATGAATCCGGACCTGGGCCTGGCACAGCCGACCCAACCATAAGCCCCCTACTCCTCGAGTCTGATCCAAGAGAAGGGTCGAAGGAGTATGTAGGGATCGTATAGCATGTCTTTACGACAGCTCGTGCTAGGCCCAACTGATCAATTGTCGTGATGTAGTCTCTTGATCGGGCGCAATGGTAGCGCGTCTGACTCCAGATCGGAAGGTTGCGATAGGGCCGATTGTTCGGCTATGGTGATACTACAGGTCGGCCAGAGACCAATGCGCTATGTGCAATAGCTCCTACTATGGCAGGCGACCGATCGGGCATCCACACCTAGTACGCGACAGCTCGGGCTAGAACAAGACAATTGGTTGACCCGTGTTAGGACAGGGCGATCGATCGGCTGGCGTTGTGGCAGGGCGATCGATCGATCGATCAGGCATCGATGTTTTGTCGTAATACTAGGTCTAATCATTATTTGACGATACGTATCCTTTGGGCGCTGTTCAAAATTTGAAATGATGCGTCCTGTTAACTACCGCGCAGCTGTCATACGCTGTCATGTGTGTCCTTTCGACTGTCACGCCGCTTCGGGTCTTTAACAAACCTAATTTACCGCGGCTCAGATTTTTCCACGTGTTTGACCTCGGCTCGGATTTCACCACGCGTCTATTGTCGATTTGTACTTCCGTTTAGTTGTTGCTATAAATCTTTGAACCGGCAGCCTTCTTTCGCTCTGCTTGTTTGCTTTCCCGACTTCCATTCCCTGCATTTTCATCTCTTCTACTTTCTGCAGTTACCGGAGCATACTTTTCACCATCATCTTCCAAATTCCAAACCTCGACCACTAATTAGGTACGTCTTTTTTCCTCCCTTCAACCCATAAATTTTCTTTTTGTAATCATGTCATCAACTAGTCCTAGAGGGGAAGTCGGCCCTAGGGAGGAAACCGCCGAGAAGGCCTTACGGATTGCTGGGCCGCTGGGGTTAGCGGCGGAAATGGTGGAGGCGCCAGTGGCTGGTGGGAATGAGGCGCCTGAGGCAGAGGGGATTGAGGAAATTGAGGTGACTGTCCGGAAGGATGGGCAGATCGTCGAGAAACCGCCGGCAAACAAATTAACGATGACTGCAGGGGAGCTGAAGTGGTTAGTTGTTAGGAACAATATCCCTTTGTCCTGGGGACCTAGGTTGGCTTCCGAGAACGAGCGAATCCACAACAATCCGGGAGGGTATTTTGCTGTTTCCGACGGCTTCTTCTCGATCGGTGGCATGAAGCTTCCATATACCCCAATCATTGACGAGGTGTGCGTCTCCTACCAACTAAGGCCTAGCCAAATTCCTCCGAATGGGTGGAGGTTCATTAACGGCCTGGTCTTGCTGTGTCATCAGTTCGGTTGTCCCCCTTCGGTCGGTATCCTTCGTCACTTTTTAAGGATGAACCAAAGTTCAAGTGCCGAGGCTGGGGTACCTCATCTTCAATATAGGGATGCGCGCTATCGCCCAGCTGGGACTACCTCAAAAGTTCAATCCTGAAAGACGAAGTACTTTTTTATGAGGCCCCCAGGATCTGCTTTTGAATCCAGGCCATAGAGATACCCCCTAGCCGAACGATGGAATGACCTCTCGAGTCTGGTCCTTAGTGGAGAGGAGTGGGAGGTGGTCGACCGCATTAAGGCGCTCGGTCGATACGACTTCGATCGCCTCATTCAGGGATATTGCGGGGGGCTTCGGCCGATTCGCTTAACATCGACCCCCCACCCCGAATTAATGGGCTAGGAGAAGAAACTGCTCCTTCTGGTTGACCCCTCATAGTTTAATTATTTTCCATGTTTGTAAGCACTGGTTTCATTCTCTAACCTGTTTCCATGTCCGTACAGCCATGGTGAGAATCAGTGACTTTGTCGGGTCCTCCAGCGCTTCCAAAGGTCAGCGCAGGGCTGCTAGGCCGTCTAGAAAGGCAAAAGAGCAAGGCAAGGAGGGGGAGACCAACTTGGAGGTCGCTTAACCGGCCGTTCCCAAGCCACTAACAGCGCTCATTTTGGCGGCAGCCCCCGAGCAACCAACGGTGAAGACCCGATCGGCTGGCGTAGGGGAGGAGTATGGGGAGGTGGAACCTCCTCTTAAAAGGAAGAAAACCGTTCAGGTTCTCGACCGACCGCCCTGCTTGTCAGATACAAACGAGGAGAAAGGAAAAGAGAAAGGGGAAGAGTGTGTTGCCCGGACGGATAAGGGCAAGAGGAAAGAGCGAACGGCGAGCGCCAATAAGTGAGAGCCAGCGATCAGTCTGGATAAGACTGCGTCACTCGGGAACCTCGATGTGGCGCTCCATATTGCTGAGAATATCACTCCTCCTATGGATGAGAAGCTTATGGACTCGTTGGATAACCGGCAGCTATCAGTTCGTCTCGTCCGTAACTGTTTACGGGATCTGGCGTTCGCCTTTGCGACGCACCGCAGTGTCGAGCATCTTGTCGAGGAGCGCGACGCTTTGAAAACTGAGCTTTCAGAGGCGAAGGAAGAGAGAGACGTTGCGTGGGCTCAACTTTCTTCTTTGGAGGAGGAGAAGAAATCTTGGGAGGAGAACAGGGACGTTTTGAGAGCTCAGCTCACGTCGGGGGAGGAGGGGAAGAACCGAGCGATTAAAGAGTGTGAGGACATGAGGGAACAAGTCCTCAAGGCCAACGCTTCGGCCAAACTGGATCAAGAGCTTCGTGCGAAGGCCATCCATGACTGCCAGCGAGCTCAGATAGAGAAATTGAGGGCTGAGGGGGAATTGCTGGAACTACGAAGCTCTGTCAGAGAGGAGAGGATGAAGGCAATCAAGCGTTGGAAGGATCGGCACTTGAATGACGAGTGCATGGAATTCGCTGCCGATTTCGCGCTTTCCATCTTGAAGAATTGTCATAGCGTCTGCGTCCCTGACGGGTCAGAGGCTCCTTCCTTTGAAGATTATGTCGAGCCGATGATTCCCTCCGAGCTCGGCCCTTCTCTTGAGGATATGAGGAGGATAGTAGAGACGGAACGAGAGGTCTTGTCGGATGAGATGCTAGACCTGAGTTCGGATGAAGAAGAATGGCGAGTTCGAGGGAATGTCTCTCTGCGTGCTCCGCCTAACCCCGATCCTATTTTGCCATCATCCTCTCCTTCCCATCCAGTTGCTAGCGTCTCTACTTCTACTGGTCCTGCCTCGGTGGTTGTGCCGCCTCCCGAGGCTGCTTTGCTGACCTCCGAGGCTACTTCCCCCGGACCAGCTGTTGGCTCTCCTCCTACCGAAGGATGATTTTTTGTCTCTTTTTTAAGCTCATCTGGTCGGGCTTGTGACCAAAAAAGGAAAAAAAAAACCCCTTTTATAATGAAAGACCTTGTTTCTATCCTTCATTGCCTTGTTATCTCTGTGAATGACGTTTTGAACTATTATTAGCTTTGCACGGAAGATTGCCTTTTCGAATAGTTTGCAACGAATTAGCGTGTTCGATACAAATCGATGGGTCGCTGGGTTTTAAAGGATTCGAGCGATCCAAGATTTTGTTCTTGGCATCGCCTGGTGCCAAGATCCCGTCTTAGTGATCTGGCTGATCGCGATCAAGGCTGAGCGATGCCGAGAATCCTGTCTTGTCATCCCGTTGTTCCAACATCTTTTGCTGGCAACCTTGTCAAACGATGTCGATGTCGAGCGATCCAAGATCTTGTCTTGGTAGCGCATGTCGATGTCGAGCAATCCAAAATCTTGTCTTGGCATCGCGTGGTTCCAACTTCTCGGGTTGGCAACCTTGTCAGGCGATGTCGATGTCGAGCAATCCAAGATCTTGTCTTGGCATCGCATGTCGATGTCGAGCGATCCAATATCTTGTCTTGGTATCACGTGTCGATGTCGAGCGATCCAAAATCTTGTCTTGGCGGCGCGTGGTTCCAACTTCTCGGGTTGGCAACCTTGTCGGGCGATGTCGATGTCGAGCAATCTAAGATCTTGTCTTGGCATCGCATGTCGATGTCGAGCGATCCAAGATCTTGTCTTGGCATCGCGTGTCGATGTCGAGCGATCCAAGATCTTGTCTTGGCATTGTCTTGGCAACCTTGTCAGGCGATGTCGATGGCCGTCTGTTTGTCTTTTCGCTCTAGCTCATTTTGGCGACGAGATTCTTTTTGTCGAAAAACTTGAAAACTCTTTATTAACGATGACAAAGTCGTGGGCCATTAAAAAACCTGACTAGTAGGGCCAGGAAAAAGGTACCCAAAAAGCATAAACAATAACGTAGAACGAAACAAGGAAACAAACGAACAGAAATAAAGCTTATCTACTAGTAGAACGCCTTCAGGTTTTGCCATTCGTATCGCGCAAGGTGTAAGAGCCTTGTCTGGCTTGCTTGACCACCCGACCGGGTCCTTCCCATGTCTGTCCGAGCTTCCCAAGGTGTTTTCCAACCGTCTCGGCTTTTCTTAGAGCATCATCACCAGTCTTTACGTCGCTCGGTCTTGCCCTTTTGTTGTAAAGCGTTTTGTCTTCCTCGGCTCTTTCATCTAGGGAACTCATCAAGACTACTGCTCCCTCAAGGGTTCTCGCTTCTGCCAAGTAGCATTCCCTAGCAATTCTCTGCTGACCCCTGACAACACCGACTCCATGGGACGTTGGGAACTTCATTGCTTGGTAGTAGGTGGAGACAACCGCTCTGAGGGCGTTTTGAGTGGCTCGTCCGATTATTGCATTATAAGCTCCTCCAAATTTTACCACCAAGAATTTGAGGTCCTTTTCTACTTGGCATGGCTTTTGTCCGAATTTTACCTTCAAAGAGACCCGGGCAAACGGATACGCTGATGCTCCTGTTACTCCCTTAATGGGTCCCTCTATTAGCAACAGTCGGTCCTCCGATATCTCCATCTGCTTAAATGCGTCATAATAGAGTAGGTCGACCGAGCTGCCTGTGTCAATCATTACTCGCTTGACTTCGCTACCCCCCATGTTCAAAGTGACCACTAGCGCATCATC
>JAOSBL010000007.1:19715710-19729647 GCA_027568915.1 Erythroxylum roraimae
TCTCCTTCCTCTCTTTTGCTTAATCTACCATTTCTAACTTATGTCCTCACTATTTCCTCTTCATTCCTACTTCCATTCCAGCTCAAATTGATCACAAACAAATCAAAATCTATGATTGTTCATGAACATTAAAAATAGAACCTATCATTCACGCATCTTCATCACATTTTCTGCATTTTTCCATTTTCTGCACTTCTGCATTTTCTTCTCTAACTATCATTTTAATCTTTTTTTCCGACATCACGACATCACCTCACATCTTTTTCTTTAACTCAAAACTCATTTTAGTTCATTTCTAAAACACCCAAAAGATTCACGTAATGACACAGTGAAAACAAAGCATACACATCTCATTTCTCCAAAAAAAATTTGCACTCTTTTTATACATATTTTCAATGATCTTTCAAACCCAAAAATCATTTCAACACCATCTTATGAATATTGATCTTCAAAAATGCAAAAGTAAGACACATGGTATTCTCTAAATTTTTACTCACATTTCAGTATATATATACAACCTCATTTTAAAAACACTAAATTGTTAACTAACTTGACGCATGTTTCATTCTACATATCATGAAAACCATACAGTACTTACTTGTTTAAAACTCCAAATTCTTCAAAATCACAAGAACCTTTGCTTTCCAATACAACATGATCATCTATAGTTGAAGGTTATAAGGTTAGGTATTTCAGTGATAGTGAGGAAGGTAACACAATGAAATAACAAGTGAAAAGGGAGAGTAAAACTTGCGTTATGAGGGTGAGAAATTTCTAAAGTAATGAAGCTTACAGAGGATGAAGAAAGTCACGAAGAAGAGGAAAACAAGATCAAACAATTAATTTGGTCTTTCCAGTAAATTCGTGAAATCAATACTAGGCTTAACAAGTGACACTTGTCACCTGTCCAATTCCAATAACTTTAAACTGGGTTCTCTTATTTAACTAGTCCCGTCATCTCCAAATTTTACTCCAATTGTCTCTAAATTTTTCAGTATCATTTGTCAATAAATCCCAAAATCATTTATAGAATTCTTCACTATCTTATGACTCTTATTTCTACTATCATTCATTAATTGTCTTGTCACTTGGCATTTTTCCTAGTCCATAAATACTCATAATTTTGAAATTTTCCTAAATTTCACCAAAATTCTAATTAAGCAATTTATGCTCTCCAAATCTGTTTTCAATACAAATAAACCACAATCCTAAACATAATCACATATAAAAATCAATTATACCTAAAAAAAAGTCAATGAATGCATGTACAATCATTTTAATGTGCAAAAATCAATATTCACATATGTGTGTGTGCCATATTATGCATGAACTTGAAATGCACTTTCTAACTTCACAATAATCTCTCATATACAGGATTCTAGCCCCTGACATGGGATAATGGGATGTTACATTTTATGTGAGATTTAGTGCGTTGAAATATGATTTCCTTAATGTTTGTCAAAAAATAATAAGGCCTAATGGATTTTTTTAAGACATTTCTTAGAGGTGCTTTGTTAGTTGCAATTGGGTGTGGTTGAAACAATCACTTGTACCCTATATGTTAGGTTATGGTTGAGGGAGAGAACTACCAATCTTAGCATTGGTTTTTAAGTCTTCTTAGTGGTGATGTAAACATTAGTGGAAATTTATGGACATTTGTAACCGATCAACAAAAGGTCAAAATTTTGATATCGATACTATTTATTTGTAAATGTGAATTATTATACTTACATTATAATGTGTTTTTTTCCTTCCTTTTTTAGGGTTTAGTAGATGCATTGAAGAATCGCTTCCCAAAAGCAGAGCATCGAAAATGTGTCCGACATGTGTATGCAAATTGGTCTAAATTACATCGAGGTCACATATACTTGAGTTTATTTTGGCAAGTGGTTAATTGTATAACGGAAGTGGAATTTGATGAAATAATAGAGTAGTTGAAGAATGTATCAAAAAAGGCTTATGATGACTTCAAAGCAAGAAATCCTGACACTTCTGTGAAAGCCATAACTTTGTTTTAGGCTTCAAGTCAAGCTTAGGCGAGGGTTTTACTATCCAAGCCTATCCGAAGTCTGGCATATAGATACTCTTAACCTTAATTAGAACTTTTCTCTGCTTTTTGATTGTCACTTATTTTCTTCTAAGCTAAGCCTAACTTTTCACTTTCTCGCTCCCCTCAATTAATATTCAAATCCTTTTCATCTTACTCTAGATTTTGGTGAGCTTTTCAACTAAAAATAATTCTAAATTTAGTAGTGTTACCAACAAATGATAGTATGGATGAGCTTGTTGAAGGATTTGATTCTCATTCAAAAGCCTCAAGCGTGGCTTTTGATGTTTCCATTATTTGTGTTATGGTCTTCCTGAAAAAATTTTCATAGGCCAAGGGATGATGCAGATGCAGCAACAAAGAAATTAAAGGCTAGACATATGATTTTGGTAGGTTTTGCATTTCTCTTCTTCTTCTAAACCCAACTTGAAGCTTTTACATTTCTAGATCTTACATTTTCTTATAGGACCCCACCCTTTTCTTTCCTATTCTCTTGCTAGCATAATTCGAAAGATGAGAAGTATATTTGAGACTTGAATTAAGAGATCACAACATAAGTGTGTGTACATAGAGATGAAGAACCTTGTAGCATAGGGACAAAAAGGACTAAAAGGGATTAAAAAGCATTTTCGGTTTGGATCGAGTCAATTGGCCCATTTGGGCGCTACACTTCGACTATCGAGTATGCTTTCAGTTGTTTGAATCCTAATTGGGTTTGGATTAGATGAGCCAGGTCTGATCAAACATTGAGCCAGACTTAGGTCGCACCCTAAGAGGGTCGAGCTGGTGACAGATCTAACTTAACCCAATCTGTTTTCATCCCTAGTTTTAGCTTCTTTAGAATTTTATTGGAATTCAAGTGCATGGTTTCAAGGTTTCATTACGGGGTTTACATTACTTGTGAATGTTATTTTTCAAATACAATTTTCATAAATTCTTGTATGTATCTAAAATTCTAAATCATACATACCATATAACTCACTTGACAATTCAATGATTACAATCAAACGACGAATTTAATCTTGATTACCTCAATCTAAGAGATCAATACTGAAATCTTATGGTCATTTGTTTCTACTTTGGTTTTTGGTTTTCTCTTTTTCTTTTCAAATTCATAAAAGTAAAATTATTTGTTTGAATTTTTTATTTATGTTTTTAGTTAGTTTCTTCTAGTTTTCATGATTTATGAAAATTATAAAAATAATTTGTTTTTCTCTTTTTTATTTTTCTTATAATATGAGTTCCCATCAACTAAATATGTATTATTTAATTATTTAATATTAATTACTAATAATTATAATTAATATAATATAATTTATTTCATTTTTATAATTAATTAAAATTATAGTTTTTAACAAATTAAATTTAACAATTATTTAATATATATACCTTAAATTTAAAAAACTTAAAATATATACATTTTGAGCAAATTTTTATTTTAATAAAATATATAATTTTTACTAATATTTATTAATAAATATTGTAGAGGAGATTAAAATAAATTATTTACTTAATTTTTAAATTTTATCTAACATTTAATTGTTTTGAACAATGAAAATATAACTACATTAACACTGACAATAGAATATGTTTATATTTTTATTAAAATAAAAACTAAAAAGAAAATAAAAATCATAAACCAAAATAAAAAATAAAAGGTGAAATTAAATGGCCCTTAATTAACTTTTATTTTTCTAATATAAAATTATTCCTTTTTCACTATATAAATAACCAGTGTGCTTTCCAAAATTGGAAATATAACCAATTTTCCTTTTGAGTTCCCCTGTTCTCCCTTTGCTTTCCAAGTAACTCTTTTCCAAGACAGAAGTCCCAAGTACTCGTTGGTCGCACCTCCTCAGTCTCCCGAGATCTGATTGGCTGCTACTCTAACCTCTCCGTTGTGATAGGTAACTGCCACGATTCTTTAGTTTTGTAAAATCACTGCCACTCGTTAAAGCACTCAGTTTTACTTTTGTTAAAAGTTAACTTGTTCTTATCTCTCTTTGTTCCATTGGAGTCGTGAGACTGTTGGGAGTTTTGTCAACAAACCATGTCGGGATGGAAATCTGGAACATGGGTTTTGTTTCTACTTTTGGTCTTTTCTAGCTTCATTGAACCATCGATGTCCCAGCTCGATTCTCGCTGGACAGCTAAGAAGAAACTGATGCGAGAGAAAGTTCGAGAGATGTAAGCAAGTTATCATTATGATCCAGATGAGAATTCCTTTCACATGTCAATGTTTTTGGGTTTTGATTTCATGAGATTTTTGTTTTGCTGTATTCGGGTGTTCGCAATCTGAATTTAGTTACTTTTTTCAGTTCTTGATAGCTCAATCTATTTCGAAACTACCAACCTATATGATTTATACTTTCCATCCATATTTTGTCATACTCCTTGGGGACTGTGGAAGAAATAAATTGTAATCAGATTCAAGTAGAACGAGATTTATAAAGTTTCAATCTTCAGGAGCTTAAGATATTATATTCTTCAAATCAATCATAACACTGAAATGTCTTATTTATTAGCTTGACAGTTGTAGAAAGTTGATTGCTAGTCACAGAAAGTTTTGCCCGAGTTTCATAGTACAAGTTCCAAATGAAGGAAAAGGGAAAACAGAGAGCTTTCTTAATCGTAATTGAATCAAATAATAGTTGATCTATTTAGTCTCCAACTGTAATTTCTTTCTCTCAATTAATTACAGGTTCTACCATGCGTACGAAAACTACATGGCACATGCATTTCCGGTCAGTTAATGTTGTCCGCTATTTAAGTTTAGACCTTCATTTCATTGCGAATTTGTGTTCTTGATTTCTTTTTCTCGCACCTACTTGCAGCATGATGAGTTAAAGCCTCTTACCAAAACGTTCACTGACTCGCTTAGCGAGCTTGGAAATCTGAAGGTAGTTAATCGTATGTTAGTTGGGATTTATGTAAGATTTGTTAGTGGGAAGCTAATAATTGATTGCCTTATTTACAGCTTGAGCACTTGCCTCAAAACTATAATGGAACTGCCCTTACGCTCATTGAATCATTATCAAGGTTTGTTAACTAAGCAGTCTGATACGTATGTATATGTGCATGTATGCGTGCGAATATATTTATAAAATCATTCAATTAAGGGTGACCAGATCATACACATGAATATGGATTTTAGGTTATGTATTTGCTACATTTTAATAATTTATAACTTTTCTCTCCATCTTTTACTCTTTCAGCCTTGTTATTTTAGGCAACTACACAGAATTTGAAAGGGCAATTCTGTGGCTTTCTGACAATCTAAAGTTCGATGTTGATGCAAGAGTAAACCTTTTTGAGGTAATGATTTGTTTGCGTCCTAAAATTTTCACTGTGCTGATTGTTTAAGAGTTAGTGCTCATTGTCTCTAGCTCTTTTCTTTTTATATTCTTTAACGAACATATGCAAATTTTTGTAGTGCAACATAAGAGTTCTTGGAGGACTTGTTTCTGCTCATATTCTTGCAACCAACTCTAAGAACCGGTTGCCTCAAGGATCTTACAAGAATCAGTTACTTGTTCTGGCTGAAGATCTTGGCCGACGCTTCCTACCCGCATTTCATACACCCACTGGATTGCCATATGCTTGGATTAACTTGAAGGTACAGAAAATATTCTCAATTTGAATGATTATTGTTTACTAAATCTCTTGTGGCTCTCTCCCTGTTCCCTCTCTCTCTATTTATATATATATTGTTGCATAGTGGGTGGGAGCCTGAGGGCAAGGGGAAATGGTTGCTGAAAATGGGAAAAAGAAGGGAGGAGGTAAGAAAATTGATATAAGCTTTTATACATACATAAATATATATATATCGACTTTGTTTACCTATCACTTACTCAGATTTTAATCTTAGAATATGTAGTCCAAGTGGTTAACATCATATTTGAAAATGCAGAATATGAAGTTCCTTTTCTTCATACTTTACAAATACTATATTGAAAAAAAAAAGGTTTTTAAGTACCAGATGCATGCACATTTAACATTTTTCTTTGGTTGGTGGGTAGTTCTTGGAGTGTTTTTTTTCTTTTGTTCTGATCAGAAGCTGCGTCTTAATCTTTTCAATTCAACAATTACCTCTCTAGTTTTTGGAAGCGCTAGCGTGTTTTAATGGCTTTGTTTGTAAGAGAGATATATGACTTTGCAGCAATGCGAAATTATGTGGACAGTATGGAGTCATGAAGAATGAGACAAGTGAAACGAGCACATCAGGGTGTGGTGAGATTCCTAAACATATTTAGCTTAAAATGCTAGGAAATGACTTTACTCCTATTGATTAATTCTGCATGTGAAATTAGGTTCTCTAATACTTGAAATGGGAGCTTTATCGCGATTGACTGGTGACCCTATATATGAGTCTGCAGCATTACATGCTCTCCGAAAGCTTTGGAGTATGCGTAGTTCATTAAATTTATTTGGGACAACACTGGATGTGGAAACTGGGGAATGGATTGAGCATTCATCTGGGATTGGAGCTGGTTTGTATTCCCGGGCTTCATTATATTTTATGTGCTAAGTTCCTCTTGGGGAGTTGGTCTGTTTTCTCATGAATGAAAGATTATAACCAGTACAATTTAAGTTGTTTTGAGTTTTTCATAGCATTCATACTTCCAATTTGCATGCCTTAAATTTTACTTGATTTTCAAGATTTAACTTAATGCTCCTGAATCTAGATTCTATGTTGCTTTATGTAAGGGGTCGATTCATTCTATGAATACCTATTCAAGGCACATATTCTTTTTGGAAAGGAAGACTTTTGGAGAATGTTTCAATCTGCTTATCTTGCTGTACAGAAGTATTTCAGACATGGCCCATGGTACTGCCCAGAAACTTATTCCTTTTATTGAATGTTCTTCTTGCTTGGATGCATAGTCTCCTCTCCACCCTTACTTTCTGACCCATCCTCCATGTTTTACCTTCATGTACAAAGAGTTGGTGATAACTTTTCCTTTGTCAGATAAAATAGAGATTCGCAAGCTAGCTTTAATTTTTTGACAGTCTAAACTTTTTTATTAAACTAAAGTGATTTGGAGCTGATACTTCTGTAAAGGTACCATGAAGCTGATATGAGAACAGGAAAAGCAACTTATTGGCAATTGACAAGTCTTCAGGCATTTTGGCCAGGTCTACAGGCAAGCAGCTGAAATTACCTACAAATGAATATTCAATAGTTGATGGTTATTTGTTTCTTCTTGGAGGATGTTTCTGTAATTTAAAGTTTTGTTTTGTGTAATAGGTCCTTGTTGGTGATATTGCAGCTGCCAATTCATCACAT
Source organism: Erythroxylum roraimae (assembly GCA_027568915.1). Taxonomy (NCBI): domain Eukaryota; kingdom Viridiplantae; phylum Streptophyta; class Magnoliopsida; order Malpighiales; family Erythroxylaceae; genus Erythroxylum; species Erythroxylum roraimae. Next base: position 19,723,045 of record JAOSBL010000007.1, read on the forward strand.
CGCCAATTTTTCTCTGTGTGGAAGAAATTTGGCGTGCTACCAGAAAGGTATTTTGCATTGGAAGGTCTTTGATCTTCTGCCTTTCTCATGGAAATTGCCATTAGCTTTTTATTGTAGTGTGGCTGCTTGATTCTCTAGTTTCTGTTGTGATGAAAAAACAAATATATGTTATGAAATTTATAGGTACTTATTGGATCATCAAATGATACATCCTACTGAGAAGTACTATCCACTGCGCCCTGAATTAGCGGAATCCACATTTTACTTATATCAAGCAACCAAAGGTCTAGTCATCGTCTTCCAAACTTTTTCCTTTTGTATTTTTCTTTGTTCTCACCAAAATGCCGTATTGTATCACTTCTGTGCCCTTCAGAGGGAAAAAACATTCTGATTTTTTGCTCTTTTAAATTTGCCTTTGTATGTTCTGGATGTTCTTAGACCCATGGTACATGGAAGTGGGTGAATCAATTGTGAAGTCTCTTAATATATACACCAAGGTTCAAAGTGGATTTGCTAGCATTAGAGATGTGACAACTATGCAAATGGAAGATCATCAGCATAGTTTCTTTCTTGCAGAAACGTATGGATCTTATCGTTCATCAAAGTTTAAAGAATGTCCTTTCAAGAATATAATGTATTTTGCAAGCATAGATTGTCTTCTGACGCCTTAACCCTGTTTGTAGGTGTAAATATCTATATCTTCTGTTTGATGATACATTCTTGGTTGATCAAAATTATATATTCACAACTGAAGGTCACCCTCTGCCTGTACTAATTGATTGGCATGAGAGACTCCCGGAGGCATACATTCCATCTAACTGGACATATGCCAAGGTCTTTTTTCTCTCTGATACTCATCCATCCATTCTGGAGGGGATTTAATTTCTAGACCCATTATGCAAAATGGCTTAAATGACATTAATATTGTGTTGCAGGGTGAAAAGCAAAGAAGAAGAGCAAGTGCAATGTCTCTCCAAGTCTGTCCAGCAAGGAGTTCAAGTTTAGCACAAGGGCATGAATCCGTTGAGAGTGCTTGCCACATTCCTGATACTCGGAGTGACCACAGGTGTATAAGTGATGAGGAATGCGGAGTCGATGCAATTAGTTGTAGACGAAGATCGTGTAGTATGGCTGGCTACTGTGGCCTATGGTTGTTCATGTGAGGCATCGAATACGAACACACGTTCTTTCCAAGACACAGCAAATCTTTTCTTTTTTCTTCAGGAAAAAATAAAATCTTCCAAGAGATTGCGTGTATGTACAGAAGGATTTTGCTACCTACTTGTGAGATTAAATAGGAAAGAATCGTAGGCAGATACATGTCCCTGAAAAGTGATTTGTGTTCTGAATCTTACTCCTTTTGAATGGTTATACTTCGTATTTCGTTTACAACTAAAACAGGTAGAAGGAGCAACCATTAGAGGATTCAAAACTAGAGCTCCCCCAGCAACTTGCATTAAGCGATTTTGAGTGTCGAAACAGGAAATTCTCTTTAATTTTTTGTCCTCCTAATTATCCCTGGAAAGGAAATTTACACTACACCATCTCTGATGGGGTTGTCAAAAGACGATGATTTAGATAATACTACAAATGAACACTTGGTCACAGGTTGTTCGTTAATTGTTTGAACTTGAAGGCATCCTAGCCTCGTATGGTTTTTGTTGGTGAAACAATGATTCGTACAAGTTTTGCCATTTGGTAATTGACAACTGCTCGTTACCTAACGTTTCCTAATCCTGTACTGAAAAGAACGTACGTCAGTCCCATCTTAATAATTTATAGGTGAACTAAGTGCATTAGAAAATTAAGTCTCCGTTCAACAGTTTTCAATGTTGGCAGGTACTCTTACGCTGCGTATGATAGCTATCTCCTGTATACCGAGATGAAACGGAACATAAATTTAGAAACAGAACGGAACAAAAATTGAAGACAGTAAAGTGTTTGGTTGTAATGGACAGAACAGAAAAAACTGTCTCTATCTCGATGACAGAAATGTGTTTGATTGCAGTGGACAGAACATAAAAATTGTGCCAATGACGAAATTACCCGTGGACTTTAATATGATTGGAAATATATAATTCATCGATAATTTTATTACGAAAGATTTGTATTAGTAAAAAAGTTAACAAATAATAATAATAACAATTAAAAATTAATATCGAATAATAATAATAATAATAATAATAATAATAAATACAAAATTTATAATAATAAAAAAATTAATAATCAAATGAAAACAAAAAACAATAATAATAATAATAATAAGTTCAAAATTTATAATAATAATAATAACAATAATAATAATAATATGATAATTAATTTCGTATAATAAAAATAAAAATAATAATAATAAGTAAAAAAATTATAATAATAATAATAAATACAAAATTTATAATAATAATAATAATAATAATAATAATAATAAGTTCAAAATTTATTATAATAATAATAATAATAATAATAATAATAATAATTTAAAAAATTAAAAAATTAATAATGATAATAATAATAATAGTAGTAGTAGTAGTAATAATAATAATAATATGATAATTAATTTCGTATAATAAAAATAAAAATAAAAAATAAAAAATTTATAATAATAATAAATAATAATAATAATAAATACAAAATTTATAATAATAATAATAATTATTATTATTATTATTATTATTATTATTATTATTATTATAAAATTAATAATTATAATAATAAATACAAAATTATTAATAATAATAATTATTATTATTATTATTATATTTATAATAATAATAATAATAAATAATAATAATAATAAAAGAAAAATTGATGATGATGATGATGATGATGATGATGATGATAAAAATAATATGATAATTATTTTTGTATAATAAAAATAATAATAATAAGTATAAAATTTATAATAAATAATAATAATAATAAATACAAAATTATTAATAATAATAATAATTAAAAAATTATTAATAATAATAAATACAAAATTTATAATAATAATAATAATAAAATTAATGATGATAATGATAATAATATGATAATTAATTTTGTATATTAAAAATAAAAATATAATAATAATAAGTACAAAATTTATAATAAATAATAATAATAATAAATACAAAATTTATAATAATAATAATAATAATAAAACTTTGCTTATGTGGGAGGAGGGGTATTTCTAGAAGTTGCTTATGTGTTTTGTCTCGGAGACGGGGACAAAAGTTTTTGTCCTTCAAAAAGGAAGGACAAAAACTTTTGCCCTTGTCATCCGGAAACGGGGGACAAAAATTTAGAGACAGCAACCAAATATAGGGGAGGGACAGGATTTTTATGTTTGGTCTTCTTTCTTCACTAACGGAGACAGTAACCAAACGCTGCGTTAGATTGACACCCAAAACATAATCTTGATAAGTCCCCCGTAGATGTACAGATGAGATGGATTGAAACAAAGTTTAGCTTCGCATGTTAGGATGTCTACAGAAACCATAGATAATAAGTAACCTACGCCCATTCTAAATATTCTATATGAAAAAAGGGTTCCTCTTAAAACTAAGCTTAAAATTTATATAAGATTTTCTTTTATTTCCTTACATGTCTTGTAACGCATACATAATAAAAATCTTTAACTATCCAATTTTTTAATTTAGTTTTTTAATTTTTCAGTTCAATTTACTTTAATAATTTTTGTTGTTAAAAATTGATCGAAATAAATTGGTCAATTTTTATTGATTAATAAATTCTTATAAATAATAATTAATTTTGATTTAACAATATCTTTTTTAATTTAATATCATATTCTTTTAATTATATTTCAAATTATTCAATTTTATTCAATCTTTAGTTAATTTAAGACCAGTTTAACTTTTTTAACTTTAAATTTCTCGTCTTATCGATTTAGCTTCCGATCTAATTTTTAAAACATTGTTAAATATCTTCGATTACCCTTTTTTTGGTATATAGTAATTAGACAGAAAGTGGAATTTCATTGTGAGAGATTTTCCGCTCTATATTGAGTAGGCGACTACTTTGTAATTAGGGGTAGCAATTAAACTCAGCAGACTTAAGGTATTTTGAACTCAAGTCTTCTGAATTTAATTAAAAAAAGACGTAAATTTATATTTTAATTTTAAAAATTATTTTAAAAAATTTGCAGCTCTCTTTTTTACTTATTTAAGCATCTCTTGGTAAGGATGGGCTCTTTGAGTGGAAGCAGATTCTTTTGTATTGATCATTACCAATGAAGATTTCTCTTTTACCAAATGTTGCTTGCCGTCTTATTCTTATAGCAACTAGCAAAGAAGCTATTTAAGCTGCAATTCTGGTATGATCTCTGCTCATATTTGCAAAGATATTTGAATGTATTACCAATCTTTACGTATTTATTTCTTCTAACCTACATCTCTATTATCATGTTACATATGCATCTGAGTTTACTAGAAATAGCCTCTCTACAATATAGGGATAAGGCTGCGTACTATTAGGTCCTCTCTAATTCTTGCTTCAATACAAGACTTCGGGATATGATGATGATGATGATGGTATATACTATGGATAGTATAATTCATTGGAACTATTATAAGCTGGCTAGGATGAAATACACAATTTCGTGGAGCCCATATGTGTTACCTCTAGTACAAACTTTCCTACTAATAATAGAATACAAGTGTACGGGAGTGCAGTGCCGGGTGCCCGCCAACTTCCTTTCATTTCGCAAAGGAAACAACATTGGAATTTCCGATGGCGATGGTTGCTCAAATCTAAGCGTAATCACCTTCGTACCAAAAATTCAATAAAGTTAATATAGTCGTAAAGTAAATAATCTTCTTTTTGAATTTTACAAAGTGTCTACTTCTATAATTTAACTTTTGTATTTTACCTTTATCGATTGCTCCAAAATTCAATTATTATTAAACCTAACTTCATCGATAGTGTTTAAGTACAAATCCAGCAGGTGTATGAGTTTGAGATCTGTGAACCTTATCTTTTCGAAGCTTTGTTAACTAAAGGCACGTTTGCTTTGATGTTATTTAATGGAATAGAATGTAATATGATGGAACGGAATAGAACGGCTTATAATAGAATGAAATGTAATATGGTGAAAAGTTGTTTGGAAGATATGAAAAGATTCATAATATAATGTTGTTTAGAAGATTAATGAAATAGACTGTAATGTATAATAAATGACTATTATACTCTTTATATTAAAATGGTTGTTGCAGGAGATTTATTTTTTTATTATTAATTATATACAATTTATTATTAATTATATAAACATATTATTATTAATTATTTAATATATTTTATTTTATTTTATGTGATTTATATTTAAAAATGATTTATTTATATTTTATTTCTATAAAAATATATACAAACAATTAAAGAATAATTTTTATATATTTTCTATTTTCACTATTAAAAATTTTATTAAATTTTTTATTTTATTATTAATTATATAAAAACATTATTATTAATTATTTAATATATTTTATTTTATTTTATTCTATGTGATTTATATTTAAAATAATTTATTAATATTTTTATTTATATAAAAATATATACAAACAATTAAAGAATATTTTTAATATATTTTCTATTTTCATTAATAAAAATATTATTATTAATTATTTAATAAAATTTATTATATTCTATTTAATACATTAATATTATGAATTTTTCACAGTTAGTATTAAAAAGAATTATTGAAGATATATTAGATAATATGTATTTATCAGTTTACGTTCTATTCTAAACCTCCAAATCTAAGATTTCTTACTTTCACTATTTATAATAAAATGGAATGTAACATGAAACCCTCTACTTCCATCTCATTCCATTTTATTATGAAACTTTCAACCAAAAGATAGAAGTGTGTTACATTCCATCTCATTATATTATTAACCCCTCAACAACACAGAGAAGCTAGGTTTTCAGGGGTTGGTTGTAACTCATTAATAGTATATTCAATATTTTGAGGTTTTAAAAAGACCCTAAAGATTGTGGTGAAAGAGAATGATGAACATGCACACATTCATATGTTTGATTTTTTTTTTTTGTTGCAAAGGAAAGTAAAGACAAGAGAATTAAATTAACATTTGAAGGCACGTGAATATGCTACTCCCTGTTATCTTCAGTCAGTTACAAGCATAGAGTTTGCAGTGGAGAGTGGTGTATTTGCAGTAGGGCACTACTGTCGGCTCCCATGTTTGATTTGTTAAACATATAGAAAACTGTCTTTCAGTTGCAAACCAGAGTTAGTTTAAAAACTCTTGGGCAACACGTTGCGCAAACCTCGGCTTGTTGTTTTGGTCGAACCTCGCATAAGCGGAGATCGTGCGTTGAAAGTGATTAGGACTTTAGGTTTCGGACACTCTTTTCGGATCGAAGCATAGGGCTTTTCGGGCGGAATCTGGTTGCTTTGGAATGACGACTTTAAAGTCCGAATCCGGTTTGCCCACCGTCAATTTGTTCATGCTAGCATAGAGTGGGACCACTTGACGTTTGAGTTCACTGCCATTTATGCTAGCCCTACTTATACACTTCAGAAGTTCCTCTGGCATTATTTGCCGCATCTTGCGAGCCTCACTCATACGCCTTGGCTTGTAGGTGGCGACT
>JAOSBL010000007.1:19729747-19743176 GCA_027568915.1 Erythroxylum roraimae
CGACTCATATTTATAGCCTTCGTCTTCAACTGCTTCTTGAATCTTGATTCTTGTTTCTTTCAAGAAACGGTTATTCAATTGAATTCTGTAACTAACTCAGACTGATCCGTGGTTTGCTTCTTTCGTCTTCTTTTTCTATCGTCTGATTTTTCTTTCGTCCACTTTTTCTTTCGTCTGCTTTTCTTTCGTCTGCTTTTTCTATTTTGCTTCCGTCTGCTTTTCTATCTTGCTTCCGTCTGCTTTTCTATCTTGCTTCCGTCTGCTTTTATATCTTGCTTCCGTCTGCTTTTCTATCTTGCTTCCGTCTGCTTTTCTATCTTGCTTCCGTCTGCTTCTCTATCATTATTTGTACCTCATCAAAATCATTTATGTAAAGTCATTTTGACTTGACAAAAGCAACCTGGCACATAGTTCACCAAGGCATGAAATGGATGCTCGAAGATGGCACCAGGACGCGTTTCTGGCTTGACCCTTGGTTTGTGGGCACAGGACCGCTCATTTCCCACACCTCACATCCCATTCCTAAATCCACTCTTAACCTTTGCGTCCCCCGATTTGTGGACTCTACTGGCAATTGGAATTGGGCAGCTTTCCAATCTTGGCTCCCACCGTCGATTTGCCGCCTTATCGCCGACACATTTCCGCCTATCAGCTCCGTGGGCCAGATAAGCTGGTTTGGGGTGCTTCCGACAGTGGAATCTTCACCATTGCATCCACTTACTCCATGATAATGGGATATGATGATGAGTCGACTCATGGGGTTTGGAAGGCGATCTGGCAGTGGCCGGGCCCACAGCGCATCCGCTCATTCCTTTGGCTACTAGCGCACGATCGGTTACTTACAAACCAACAACGAGCCCGCAAGCAACTCACTACGGACAACACTTGTCATCACTGTTCCCTTGAAGAATCGTCTCTTCATGCAGTGCGAGATTGCCCCAAGGCGCACCACGTTTGGACCACTTTGTTGCCACACCTCGCTGCGACTAATTTCTTCGCTATGCCTCTTTGCGATTGGATCCTATCAAACCTCCAACATCACCGTCGACTTCTAGGCCATGATTGGGCAGTTCTTTTTGGAATGACTTGTTGGTTCCTCTAGACATGGCGGAACAAGTCTCTTTTTGATCATCAATTCACTTGGCCTTCCTCTTCTGATTTACTCATTTTGTCTTATGCAGATCAACTCTGCATGTCTTCTGAGAGGAGAAGCCGAACTGACACCAGACTCTGCCCCCGCCAAGAGCTACTCATTAGTTGGAGCAAGCCGCCGTCGGGATGGATCAAGTTAAACACAAACGGAGCCAGTAATCGCGCAAAATTCATGGCTACAGTAGGTGGCCTTCTACGCGACAGTGAAGGCCATTGGCTTGGAGGCTTCACTTAGAACCTCAGATGGTGCACTCCGATGTCAGCTGAACTCTGAGAAGTTTTTACAGGCCTCTCACTCGCTTGGAGCCTGGGATTCCGCCGCATCGAATTGGAAGTGGATTCGCTCGCAGTGCACAAACTTCTCTCCTCCTCGGGCAACCGTACACAGGTGCTCAACCCTATTGTAGCGGGCATTCACGAACTGTTTACCAGAAACTGGTCTATTGTTCATCGGCATGTATACCGAGAGAGCAACAGATGTGCTGACTTGCTCACCACCCAGGCTGAACATTTTGCTGTTGGTGTAACCTATTTTGATACTGCACCATTCGGGTGCCAACGTATCCTATTTGAGGATATGTCGGGGATCTGTTTCCCCAGACTTGTTTTGTAATCTGCTCTGGCAATTTCCCTTTAATAAAAAGAAAAGAAAAGAAACATGGGAACAGACGGTAAAGGAGCTGTCGGTTTGAGACTGATCTGTATTGATATACGTTAGTTCTTATAGCGTTTATATTTATTTATAATAAGGTTTAGATATTTTAATGATTTAATTATATTATATTTATAATCTTAAATCATAATTATGAAATTTTATAATTTTAATTAGAACCACGAATAATTAAATTAGACACCAATAAAATTCAAATAAAACATATTAATTTAAAATATAACCACAATGATATTTATTTTTAGTAATATTAGCCAAATGAATTAAGATAATTTTAGAAGTGATATGGAAAAGAGTATGCTAATAATTTTAGTTTTTGTAGAGTTTATATTTATTCATAATAATGTTTAGATATTTTAATAATTTATTTATGTTATATTTATAATTTTAATTAAAATTTAAATTAAATTAAAAAACATAACATCTAAAAATAGCTCCTATTAGTCAAATAATTTATATTTGACCCTAAAATTTATTAAAATTTACAATCGAATTCAATTTGATAACATTACTTTTTTTTGTTTTTTAATCTATTCTTTGTATGTAATTCATTAATTTCTTAAATATGTTAACAATAAATATAAATTATAATCTTAAATATAGTATATGATTAAACAAATTAAACAATTTAATTTTTTATTTATCTAATTAAATAATTTATTAATATGTATATCAAGTCAGTATCTAGCGATGCATCATAGTAACTTAAATATTAAAAGTTTTAAAGTAGTTTTGGATAAAATTTTTGTGTATAATTCTATCTTATATTATACAATATTTCGATTAGATATATAAGATAATGTCTATATTATTCGAATTTAATCATATTACTTTTTAGTATTAATAATTGATTTTGTTAATTAAAATTGAAAATTAGTTTTAAGTGTCATCCTATCTTAATCAAGGATTTCTTAAATTAATAATGATCATAATAATAGAACATTATCTTTACTTAATTTAGAGCGACAAATTATATATCAGTCACTTAACTATTTTCATATAATTCATATCATACCCAATAATTATCAGTTTAGGACAAATCCTATGTATTATAATAATACATAATATTTTCTCAACATATAAACATGCCATAAATGAAAAACATATTTAATTTATTAAATCATAAACATATAATCGATTGATTGTAACAAATACTTATTTTCAACTTTCTCTCCAAAAAGTCAAGCTTGCTTTTGGTCATGTTTATATCATTTTACACTTGAAGACATAAGTCCTCGCTATTTGCACCTATTATAATCTAAAACCATAAAACTAAATTATGACATAGTTATTTTATATTATCAAATTAAACCCAAATAATTACAAGTTAGTACCAAAAAGAGCTTGCCTACTTTAACTAATCCAACTTTTTTAAGTGTTTAAAAATAAAGGGCATAAATTACTCTCTTTTATGAGAGAATTCATTTCTACAAAGATTATAGAAAATTTAGACATTCAACTTCTAAATTAAAATTTTAAGTTTTATTATATATTAAAAAGCATTAAAAAACAATCATCAAAATATATACTATACTAATAATCAATTATTAAAAAACTCAACTGTTTTAATTGGTTCAACCGTAAAAACCTTGAACCGAATGATCCTTTGGTTCAATTTTTAATCTTTCAGATTGATTTAATTTAATAACTCTTATCGTTAAAAATTGACTAGTTTATTAATTAATCGGTTAGTTTCATAAATTAATCAATTTTTCTGAATAAAATCAATCAATTAATTTTTATTTAATAAAATTTTTCAATTAAACTTCAAAATTTTTGATGAGTAAAGACAATTTTCTTTAATTATATTTTAAATTTGTTAATTTTATTCAATCTTTACCTGATTTTTATGACAGTCTGATATCGATTGAATTTTTTAAACTTTAAATTTCTTGACTTATCGGTTTAACTTCTGATCTAATTTTTAAATCATTGCTTATAATAGAAAAAAAAACAACTTCAAATCCAATTACTAGGCCTACTGTTACACTTTGTTTATTGAATTATAAGAAAATAACAAAATTTAAGAAAAAAAAACCAAGATTGTACGTATGCAATTAAAGTAGGAAACTAGGTGCGTTGATATGTCAAAATCAATAGGGCAAGACGTCCACTAGATTTATGGATTTCGTTGATAACGGGATTACCTTGGGAATCCGGGGCTGATCTTCTGTTCCTTTATTCTGTACTTACTCAGTATCTCCTAATTTCAGCCTTTCACTACAATAAATTGGATGGTTGAGATGAAAAAAAGGACAGAGGATATAAAATAAGGGTACACAAGATCTGTACCCTGAGAATCCTACAACCACACCACAACCACACGTTATGCATGTCAGACGGCTGGGCTGACATGGCCTCAAAGTTGAGTACGGCCGTACCGGGACCCCCAATGGACTAAAGAAAAGACGATCCGGTCTAGGACCTAGGTGGCTGTAGTGATAAACAGCATTAGTTTTGTCCGTCCGATCATTAAAAGGGGTGAGTGAGCGCTTGCATCCTTGTCTCTGCAGCCCAAGAACCTTCCTCGAAAGCACGATCCACTACAGCATTATAAAGTTGGGTTCGTTTGTTTTTTTCCTATGATATTTGCATGGTCTCTAACGAAAGTGAAGTTATCCGTCAATGCATATACAGAAGGAATAAAGTCGGTAAGCATATGTTCTAGAACGATGATGATATGCTTAAAGAACGTGTTTTGTTCCAAACTTTAACTATTTTCGTCGCAAAAATTAGACAATTTAAATTATAAAAAGAATTTTTTATATAAAAAAATAAAAGAATAAGTCAATCTTCATAAATTTCATTGTAAGTATAAAACAATTTGTCCCTCCAAATGACGATATGGGGGCGAAAAGAAAAAGAAAGATTTTATCAACTTGTTCCGACATAAGATAATAAGCTCATAATCGTGGTTTCTCTATCTCTACTCAATTGTAACATATATATATATATATATATTTGAAATAATATTAAAAATAAGAGGTTTCATATCTTTTACTTTAAACAAATTAATAACAAGATTTATCATTGTTTATGAATTGGCTCAAAATGAGCGTACTTATCATTGCTTGATCCTAATTGAACGCATGAACTGACCATGCGATAAGTTATAATTGGTCGTGAATCCTCTCATCGGCAGTCACAGACAATTTATGGGTATGACCTCACTTTCAGGATAATAATTTCGTAGTGGATTTGGTACAAGAAGGAGCCTATATTCACTCAAAAGGTCTCCCACTTTTCCATATAAGACGTTCCCGTCGTGATTTGTGAGCTCAGATTGACATGTATATTTGTCATCAACGTGAAAAACGCGATTTCTCTGTCCATGGAACATGGAAAGGTACAATTATTGGAGTCAAATAAGGTCGAGTCTGAGACATTGCGTACGGTGTGGAGTTAAAGGCGCTGTAGTTCTAACCGAACAAGAGCTCCAATTTGGAGGGAGGGAGGAAGATTCCTGGAAGTTGGATGGGTTCGATCATTGATCGTTATCCTTTGATTGTGACATTGTTTCTGTGTTATTCCTTTCGTGTTTGGTTCTTGATCAATTTCATGCTTTTGTAAGAATCACGAGGCAGGCAATAAAGTAAGTTATGTACGCAACTACTACAGGTTTAGATCACTTCTTTATTTTGTGCAACTAGAATCACTTGTTTATGAAATTTTGTATTACTCTATTTTATGAGCATCAATTCATCTAATTTTTTTAGACTCATTTTATTAAATAGATGAATATTTATGAAATAAAATAAACACAAAGTAATGGAAACAGGTAAAAATGAGCTATTTCATTCACTTAAAACATACGAGATTATACCGAGGGAAGGGTGGGAGAACATGCAATGGTTTATCTTTTAGTGTCACCAATAAGAATATACGAGTAAGAAAAAGGATGTACCATAGTCTTATCTTCCTAGGCAAAGACATTTGAAGGAATATATTGATTATGATCTTATATTGGATGAAAACTTGAAGTTGGAAAATTCCCTTGAAATTCTATTAATTTATTTATTTCAAAATATTCGAATAAAATTTCTCTTTTGTGATCGTAAGGGTACAAGTTCAAGTTACGGTAATAGTCTTTTTGTAAAAATACAAAGAGGAGGTTGCATACATTATAACCTTTTATAGATCCTGCAAAACAGAGAATCTTGTGCATTAGGTACGTTGCCTTTGACTTTAAAATATAAAATATATATTTTATTTGAATCTACACAAAAAGCAATTCCATTAAATTTGCTCAACGTTTTTATGTTATGGATATAAAATTGATTATAATAGCCTTGTTTGGTGAAGAGCTGATAAGCTATTTTTTAGCTAATTGACCCATTTTAGCTTGTTGATTTATAAAAAGTTATTAGAGTTAGTTGGTTATTAGCTGGTTGGGTTGGCTAATTCAACCTAACCAGCTTATTTTGGATTAGTTCCTTTATAGGAGCTTTTCAAGCGATCAACTGAAATTTTGTATGTTTAATGTCGATTTTGCCCTTTTCCTTCAAGTTTTGATATTCAATAATTTAGTTCTATATAAAAATAAAAAAATAATGCAATATTATGTGATATATATTACTTCTTATTTCTTAAGCAAAAGGCTAATAACTTAAATTAGAATGTATTATATTCCAAATCTAAACGTAATGTTAACTTATTTTGATTTTAGAAAATTTGATATGATAATTTATCTATAATATAAATAATATTAAAACAAATCATATTAAATATCAAAAAACTTAATAGTTTAATTAATTGAATCAATCATAACATCGTAATAATAATAATAATTAAGAAAATATTCTATGTTTTTTATGAAAGTTATAAACTTAATTTTTGTAGAATTAAATATCTAAAATTTAAATTCTTATAAGAATATTCAGCGAAATACTAAGATATATAATATTCATAATCTTATAATTTTTTTAAAGTCATGTCCTTATAAGTCATTTTACACATAAACAGTTAATACTAAACAACTAATTTTATCAAACATCTCTAACAAATAGTCAATGCAATCTGCTGGTCAAATCAGCTAATAAAATCAGCTAATAGTTAATGCAATCAGCTGTTTGCCAAACAGGACCATTATCTACATCATGATAATAACTTTATAGGGCATGTTAATCAATTATATTGACACGACATTACATTATGTAAAGTTAGTGACAAATTGTGCTCAATTTTATGGTGTTTTCCACCGAGAGTAGTATCACGTATTCATTAACTCGTATAATAATTATTGTTTTAAAAATCGGACCAAAAGTTAAATAAGTAAGATAAAATACTTTAAGTGTGAAACATTTAACCAGTATTAGATGATAATAAAATGAGTTAATGATTGAATAAAATTAAAGAATTTAAATTACGGTTGAAATATATTGTCTTTGGAAAAAATTAAAGTTTAATTAAAAATAGAATTTAATTGATTTATTTTAATTTATAATAAATTATTAATTTATAAAAATTGACCGAACAATTAATAAATTAATTAAAAAACTTAACTAAAAAATTAAAAATTAAATAATTCAAAATTTTTATAATTAAATCAACGTTTGAAATTCTTAATTTATTTATTTATACCTTTAGGTTGCATTTGGAAATCGGAAGGAAAATCAATGTAAACGAAACGCGTGAAGAGATAGATGAGTCGAGACTTGACATAAGATAAATAGAGAAGTGACCCTACAACGCGCTTTCTGTGGACCCACCCACCCTCTCTTACCAGTTACCAGAAAGCGTGCTCTAACTCTTAACGCTACGATTTCAGGAAACTGAAACGACGAAAGATGGTTCGGAGGAGGGATCAGATGCGACCAAGCTCCGATAATGGATAAGTGATTAGGAAGACGCTTATACACATGTACGTGTATGTACATGACACAATCACAACACGATAACCTGCCTGTCCCAGAAAAAGCTGTTTTGGATTCTAGTCATTCATTAACGTTATTCTAGTCATTCATTAACGTTCTCTTTCGCACCGTTTCCTGCTCTTTTCTTTATATATTCCCACCTTTACATATTCTTGGTGTGCTGGCGCATGTTGGTCTCTTTGGCTCTTATCGTTGGCGATGGTGGTGGGGTTGTTCGTGACCATCTTTGTTACTATTACTGTAATCAACAGCGGATAGTGTTTCGGTTGTTGTTGTTGTTGTTCTTCGTGGTTGGAAAAGTTGTTATAATGTCGCAGAAGAGGCAACCGGAGGAAGGAAAGGCTCGTCCAGAAGGGAATAGTCATGAAGAGAAAAAGAGAAGATTCACATGGAGAAGGTAGGCTTTGTTTGATCTTTTCTTTTCTAAGCTTTAATCGTTTTTCAATGAAATGGATCGAACAGGAAAGTTTGGATGGTATTGTTTACGAAATCAGATCCTCAGTTCAATTTTACTAAGTGTCTCATAAAATTTCAGCCATTTATTTTATGAAACACACGAGTTTTATGCGGGCCTCACATAAATAAATGGCTGAAATTTATTGGACACAATAAAATATCATAATATTGGACAAAAAAAAATCTGTACTCATTGTTAACCTGAGTTTCATATATGCGTTTGGAATGTATCAATGGAAACGGGACTTAGTTGGGGTCGTTAATGTGGAATCGAAAAAATAAAAAAAAGTTGACTGGGCATCTTTTACTATTGTGTTTGAATTGTTAATTACTGTGCTTTTACGACGGTGTTTTATCAATTGCGTCCTAACATTTTCATCAGTCGGTTTTTGGAAGGCAATGTGACGGCTATGTATTGTAGAAGGGTCAAGCTCCTTTTCCTCAAAGTTTGTGGTTATGCATCCTCCCACTCTTGATGGCCTCTAATCTATTTCTCAATTATTTATAGTGTCGTTCAGGAGGTGATGAAGATGGAAGCAGCTCAGCACTTTCTCGAGCCATTAATTCGCAGAGTGGTATGTGTGTATTGTCTTGCAGCAACATTCAACAAGCCACCTACCAAATAGGTTAAGGGGTGTATTGTTGGACAATTTCGTTCCTTTCTTTTGTGCATTTTGTTTCTTAGGAAAGGGGAAAGTAGGAAGTTTATACTTGACCTTCTGAAAAATATTTAGGGGTTCAATAATACAAAAATTGTCCCAATATGTATTCTTAACAAATGATAACACTGTATGTTCTTAACCATCAATATGTGTTCTTAACAAATGATCACATCGCGCTTGGCAATATTGCCATTTCCAGCTGTTGAACCTTGTGTGTGTGAGCTTGGGATGCAACATAGATTGATGCCAAATTTTGAAAATTAATCATCAGAAATCTTAGACCATTGTGGAATGCAAGCTATGAAAGTTTGACATACAGCAACGCAGCAGCATAAGTATGAAACGGCAAAGAGTTGCAAAGGAATCAAATAGTAAAAGGATACCTTAACAAGAGTCATAACCAAAGATTTCCTGTTAAAGAACATTTTTATGAAATTGTTTACTTCTAAGATCGAAGATCTTGTGTAAATGAATTATTGCTCATTCATGAGCGTAACATTTTACTTTTTATGGTTGAACAGCTATCATATCTTGAGTTTGTTGATGTCAATAGAATTTCAAGTTATGATATCATTGTTGGTACTCCTCTGATATTATTTTTACAGGTAAAAGAGGAAGTGGAATCAGCTCTGAGAAGACATTTTGTCAACTTGAAAAGGTAACAAACAATGCTATATGTATATACTTACGCATATATATTTATATATGCTTGTTTCATTTCCATTATTCTTGATGGAGGGTGAGAATGCAGTGTGTTATGTCAAATTTGCAATATTCAGTAACCTTGCAATGTGGTTGTGTGTCTCATGTTTCACCTCCTTGATCAGAAACAGTGGAAAAGATGTAAATTCTTCAGAATCAAAAAGCTTGAAATTGCACTTCCCAAACAACCTTTCTCTTCCAATATTCACTGGAGCGCGAATTGAAGGAGATGAAGGTTCTCTAAAAGTAATCTTGATTGATACATTTACTGGGAAAATTGTTAGCTCTGGTCCTGAATCTTCTGCGATTGTGGAAATTGTTGTTCTTGAGGGTGATTTTGATAGTGAGGAGGGTGAAAATTGGACACACGAAGAGTTCAAGAATAACGTTGTCAGAGAGCGGGAGGGAAAGAAACCCCTACTTATGGGAGATGTGCTTCTGAATCTCAAAGAGGGGATTGGTTTAGTTGGTGAGGTTTCGTTTACAGATAATTCAAGCTGGACAAGGAGCCGCAAGTTCAGAATTGGGGCTAAAATTGTTGAAAATTTTGACGGCTCAACAATACAAGAGGCCAAGACTGAGTCCTTCGTTGTCAGGGATCATCGAGGGGAATGTGCGTACTTGTTTATACATACTATAACTTTTTAATACATAATTTGTACTTCATGTTTTCTGTCATTATGAGACCATGAATTAATTGATTTTTGACATTTACCATGCCAATCCAAAGAAGAAATCAGAATACCAAACTTGAGAAAGAGAATAAATATTTTGTGGTTCCAGTGTGTGACCATTGTCTTTTATCCTGCAGTATACAAGAAGCACCATCCCCCGTCACTTTCTGATGAAGTGTGGAGATTAGAAAAGATTGGGAAAGATGGAGCTTTCCATAGACGATTGTCTAGGGAGAATATCAAGACAGTGAAGGATTTCCTGACCCAACTGTTTCTGAATCCTCCAAGACTGCGCCATGTATGAATTTTCTAAAGTTTTTCATTTCTAGCATATAATACGTTTAACACTCGCTTTGTCATTTAAGGCCTTGATGCATATTACGATTATGATTGGCTATTTGCTTCGTCTGTTGGATGAGTGATTCTGGAATTGGTTTACCTTGTTAGAAGATATAGATAACTGCATCAAAAAATTACTCTTCTGATATTACTTACAAAATCCCATTTATAGTTGATATTTTGTTTTCATCTCAAATTATGTTTACTTGAATGGTTGGACAACTGTCATTGCTTAAAAAGGTATACATTTCAAATGCTTTTATAGTTTGGTGACTTCACTGATTAAGATAAATGCAGATTCTTGGCACAGGCATGTCTGCTAAAATGTGGGAACTTACTGTGGAACATGCTAGGACTTGTGTCATAGACAAAAAATTATACTTGTACTGTCCTCCTGGTTCTCAGCAGAAAACAGGTGTTGTCTTCAATGTTGTGGGACAAGTCGTAGGACTACTTTCGGGATGCGACTGTGTTCCTATTGATAAGCTGTCTGAAACTGAGAAGGCACGCTTTTCTTATAAACTCAATTTTTCGTTTGACTTGATTTTTATTCCGTACATCTTTTTTCTCGTTAATTCTGGCTTCTTATGTTCAACTCTGCTTTTAGGTTGAAGCTCAAAGGCTAGCAATTACAGCATTTGATTGTTGGGAGGATGTCTTGTCTCTTGACGAGGAAGCCTCTCTTTCAAGTGGCTCCTTACAATTGTCTGATATTTCTTACACTTCGAGCACATCCTTGAAAGAGAATTCTGATGGAGGCAAGATTTTATCATCATCAGGAATCGATGGATTTGATTATCAACATCCAAGCTCATCTTCTCCTAACATGTATTCTGTTGGGGGTGCAAGTGCTATGGATGATTATACATTGCATGGTATCGGAAATATGGACCTTAGATATGATCAAACTTTGAGCTTCTCGGACCAAGTTTCAAATCCCCTCATCTGTGATATTGATTCCCTAAGTCAGGCTTTCTGTAGTGAGGACAGTCTGCGATATTTTGACTCGGATCTTCCATCCCAGAACCTTGGCTTGGAAACAACAGCTGATTTACAAAGTGCTGTTGATCACTTCATCTTTGGACGCAGTACAGCAGCCGTTGATAAGGCTCAGAAAAGATGGACTAAGATTAATAATGTTTTCAAAGTATTTTCGGCTCTAATGCGTGTTATGAAAAAGTCGCGGTGAAGGATTTCATGGATAAGCGACGTGCATTCGCAAAGCTCTAAGTTGCAGGTATAGCCATCCTGTAAGCATAGTTTGATGTGAAGAGACTCTCAGAGATTTTTTTCTGCCGTCGATTCGGCAGATTTATGATGATGTATAATTTTATGTTTTCATATTTCTTGTAAATGAGTAGTTTGTCAAAGTTAGGCTTCCTTTAGTCTTTTCTTACCTTCTTCAATTAAAGCTCGAATACAAGGGCGGGCCTGGGGTACCCTACCATACTTGATATTCTGTAGCTTTCATGTTTGTTTGACTTGTATCAATATTTTAGGAAAGGCTTGATCTTTTTTGTCTTTCCGAAGATATTTTATCAGCGTACCGGTATTTGCACTTCATTGCGTGGATGTCTTATGATCACTTTCTTTCAGGAGCATAGGAATTCAAAGCTATCAGATGGCATTTTTTCTTATCTATGTGCAGAAGATTTACATTACTTTGAAAGTTTTGTTCTTAGTAATCTGAAAAAGAAAAAAGGCTGAGCAAAAGAAAGGAAAACACTCCTGAAACTTTGATGCTGATTGCATTTCTTGGATGACTTAAGTGAACCACATCAAATGCAGTACAGAGAGGGTGACTTTTCTATCAATGTCTGGGAATGAAAGTCCAAATTAATAATTTGCCATACCACCATTTTTGAGCCAGTCTGCTGATTTATTAGGACATAACAGAATGGTAAAAAACACAAACTTCTGAATTTTTCTTACCTTCTTTAACTGCCTCTAGAATTCCCTGTAGTGGGGATCGCCTGGAAATAAAAAGCCAATGCAGGAGAAAGGTTTATGCTGAAGGAAAGTATCAAAGTACAGTAGACCACTAGTAGACATTGAAAGGGAGTGAGGAGGCATAAGCAGTGTAATTGCCAGTTTGATTGCCCGAACACCATAAATAGCATCAGCCACTGTTCCTATCTGTAAATACGATGATTTTCTGTCATTGGTAACAAAAGCACTACCTTCAAATGAATTGCGCTATATCTAGAAACTAGCGTTCTTAAAGATCGATTCTTACAGGTTCGTTTAGGGGATGGCATAAATCCATTCAATACCAACTTGTTCATATAATGTCCTGAATGCCTGCAGAAGTTGTCATAAGAAGAATCACCTGTTCTGGATGGCTCAATTTATATTTCTCTGCAGAATATAAGTGAGCCTATCCAAGCCTGTTTGCTTGTACATGTGTAGTAGTTTTTTTCACATTAGTAATAGTAGTACCAATGGAATTGTTTGATTAGAGATTAGTGATTCACATCATTCTGAAGTTCTTACGATGGAGGCTGTGTTGAGACTAGGCTTGACAATGGCTCAACTTTTTCCTGAACTCAAATTTCAATCTTGTAGGATTAATTCAGGTTAGATCACTAACCTTGATGCGGAAATGAATTAATCTTTATGTTTCCTTCTGCCCACGGGATCCCAGTCTCACGAACACCGTCTCCTCAGTGGCTACTAGAGTCACTGTAAATATCACACCTTAAATCTTGAACACACCGATAGTCAATCTATGAGAGGACTTGATATATATTGGGAGACTAGGATTTTCTCTATCAGATAATCATTATCACCTTGAATCTCATTTAAACCAATTAAATAGGATTTTTTGTAAGACATTTTTGTCCTTAGGGACAATTTTGTCCATGTCTCATTAAGTTGGACCAACATTAATTGCAATTTGGT
>JAOSBL010000007.1:19833090-19848467 GCA_027568915.1 Erythroxylum roraimae
CAAGAAATAGGCTTCTCCCGCCTGCCCGCTAGTGGCACGGAGCTCCTTCAAGGACTCCCCAAGTTTACGACTACACATGACCATTCTATGGGAATGTGTAGTTCGTCATGAATCTGGACTTACCCGAACCATTATGATGTGCTTACATGTGTATGATTTGTGAATAAGTTGAAAAATGCATGAATTGTGTTGTTGTTAGTTTCATTATTTGACAAGAATTTTGAGAAACATGGTTTTAAGACTCAATAAGAATTTTCCATGATAAAGAACTTTTTGAATGGTTTTGCTTATTATTTGTTATAAGCATGCTACCCACGGAGATTTCAAGCTCACCCCCTCTCTTTCCCCATCTCCAGGTATTGAGCAAGTGATCAAGTGAAAGAGAACCAAGGCATAAACCTAGATTTGCATGTTTTGTGTTGCTTGGAATAATTGATGTAAAACAAGGCTCAAGTGTAATTTGAGAATTGTTGGGTTTTGTATGTCTTGTATAGTGGATTTTGATATTTGATGATGTATTGTGGCATGAGATGCCAATGAAGTTGTAAAACTCTTACTTTTATGAGGTTAATGAAATATGGAATTGTGTATGGTTTTGAATTATGAATATGTATATGGATGACTATGACGGATGTTGAGCATGAATGGTTGGTATATGTATGTGCATATGCATCAGTGAGATATTATGGGAAAAGACACATCGAAATGTTATGGATGATGAGATGTGGTTAAGTATGAAGAGTAAAAATGAATTGAAGTTGATGATTTGATGAACTCCAATTGGTAGTTGAAATTAGGTACATTTAAAGAAGTGATAAGTTGAGTTGTTGAACTTTGGCTATGAGTTGTTATTGTTTGTAATTGAAATGTTATGGAAAAGAAGGATTGGTAATTGAATAGATAAAGAATGATGGTGTATTAGCAAAGGAAATGAAGTTGAGATGAATTCTAAGTTTGAATAAGGATAAGATTTTGTGAACTGATTTTAAAAAAAAATCTGGAAAAATCTAAGTAGAATTGGAAAAAGTTGTCTTCTTTGAAGTTGTAGAGGATCTTCTCATCTTTCCAACGCTATAAAGATTGTAATTTTTGGACTTCGGAATCATGAGATATGATTGCTACAAGTTATGAGGTTTAATAGGAGTTGTGTGTGTGTTAGCTTTGATGAATGTTTAGAATTTGGGGTTTTGATGGATCAAATGGATCAAGAATTGAGAGTTTGATGAAATAAGTTTGGTGTTTGAGTTGTTATGAAGTGTTTTAGCTTGAGAATAAGTGAATTTGAGAAGATTATAAGTGGTTATGATGTTAGGAAGGTTGTAGGAAGCATGAAAGAGGGTTTGGAGGGGTTTAGGGAACCCCTAGGTCCGTTTAACGGACCTTCTCGGGTCAAAAAAGGACCCCTTGCACTGCCCATGTCCGTTAAACGGACTTGGATGTCCGTTTAACGGACCTTCTCGGGTGAAATGGTGCAGTTTGGTCGATTCATGTCCGTTAAACGGACATGCATGTCCGTTAAATGTCCGTTTAACGGACATGCACGGGAAAGATTGCAATTTTTGACCCTCTTGGAGGCAGAATCAGGATTTTTGGTCTTCATGAAAGTTGTAGGTATAGATGTCTTCTTTCCAATGGTTCAAAACTAAAGAAATCCGAATTTTAGATAAAAAGATATGGAGATCGCGCCAAGAGAGGTTCAAATTGATTTTGGGTATGAGCATGGTCCAATATTTTGGGAATAACTCCCTCATCCGACCTCCAATTAAGGTGATTCTTAGACCAATAGATTCCTAAGACATGTATCTATCTCTCCATAAAAATTTGTATCATTTGTAGTTGAATTGAGAGAGTTATCATTAAAGTAAGTGAGAGGTCGGATAGGAGAGCACGTTTGAGATATGAACACATTTTGGTATTTTGATGATATCTTGAGCTATAGAACTTCGATTGAGGTGATTCTTGCGCCAAATCAAACTAGAGACTTATAGCTATGATTCCTATGAAGAATTCAAATTGGAATTAAGGTTTTAAGCTTTCTCAATTCTGTTCGCAAGCAGGAGAAATGAGTTCAAACATGTGACTGTTTTTGTATGGGCGCACTATTGAACAAATTGTGAGTGAATTTTGGGATGTTATGAGCATGAAGATGACTTGATAATGTCCAATAAGGGTTCAATGGGAAAAAAAAAAATGAAGCCAAATGAGGGTTTAATGCAATGACCCTACAAGGATAATACGCTCAAGTATTATGTTTTCGCAAGAAGGTTGGGTTCCGGAATCGGTGCCCAACAATTGGGCATTTGCACTTTAAACTAAAACTTGCAATGTTTAGTTTAAGGGAGAGATTGTTGGACATGGGCTGTGTAGTCAATAAGTTTTTATTTTTAGTTTTGAATTGGTCTTTAGGAGCTAGTTTTTATGATAGCTGTTAGTGGGCATGTTTTCTTATGGAAGAGTTTAGGATTGTTAATCATGGTTTTTTTTGTTTTATTTTCACGTTAATTTATTATGTTTATTGTCTATTTAAAGGCTCAATTACATTAATAGAAGTGTAAGGGAATTTGTAGTCATTTTCCTCTATTGTTTTTTCTATTATTCTACAACTTCTATCAGTGTTCACTAAGTCACTAAGAAAGGAAAAGTAATGAAGCATAACTTGAGAGTTCTCGATATTCACTCTTTAACTTGAAGGGATGCATCAAAAAAGTCA
Organism: Erythroxylum roraimae; assembly: GCA_027568915.1. NCBI lineage: Eukaryota > Viridiplantae > Streptophyta > Magnoliopsida > Malpighiales > Erythroxylaceae > Erythroxylum > Erythroxylum roraimae. The sequence goes on from JAOSBL010000007.1 coordinate 19,835,801, forward strand.
ATAATATCATGAGATTTGTGGAATAAATTTTATAATTATCATAATAAAAGAGATTAATTATAGAAATTCATTCTTGTATATATATGTACCTTTTGTCACTAAAATATCATCAAGACAAATTTTATTTTCTCCATTTTTTTGAGATCCTGGATTGTTAACAAATTTTCTTTTCAAGAGATGTCGTATGAGGAGGCCTTCTAAAAGCTGGCGTAAGTCAAAGATAGGTTGGAGGAATTCGTTAACCAGTATATGCTTCGTAAATCCAACACCAATATGGTAGTGCTTGAAAAAGTTGAGCTACATGAATGCATTTCACGCTGAAGTTTGGAATTTATTATATGGATAACAAATTCTAAATTGTCCAACCTTTTGAGAATTTTTTAATTTATTATCCAAAATTTTAAAATTTTAAATTAAGTGGCCAATTTTTTATAACCTTAACAACTCAGTTTAAAACATTAATTTTATTAGTGTTTTGATGATTTAGCTAACCAAATCTTTTTTGTCCATGACATGTAAGCGTCTACGTGAAAAATTAATTATCAACTAATTATTCTTGTAGACTAAAAACCTTACCCATAACCTCTTTCGCATATCGGGTTAGGTGTTTTAATCCACATCGATGATTAGCTGCAATTAATTTTTCTTTCATTCTTTGCATCTCAAATGCAATAGACTTACTTATCTTCTCCACATTCACTAACCGACCATACTTGTGACATTTATATATGGTCTTCACAAACACTTTTAACATGGATGATTGTTTTCTTTTTATAGTAAAGACAAGGGGAAAATTTTTAGTGTTATTATTTCTTGTGTTGATGGTTCCATGACCTACAGGCTTATGGTTGTTATTATGCTTATTTTTCTTATCCTTTCCACCATTATTATGTTATGTTTTAACTTGAAAGGTACCCTCCAAAGATTGTTCTTGTCTCATAAGCCTCCTTTGTTCTTAGGCATGTAATACATTCAATAATTTTCCTAAGATAATGTTTGAAAAATCCTTAATTTTTCTATAAATGAAATTGTAGACTCGGAACTTTTCAGGAATTGTTAATAGGACTTTTTAAACTGTTCTATAATTAGAGAAATCAATACAAAAAAGTCTTACTTTGTTAACAATGCTAAGCAATCTATTAGAGTAATCTTTAATTGTTTTTTATTCTTTCATTCTTTGCATCTCAAATGCTTAGATCAAATTCAACATTTTTTACTATTTTATTTCTTTCACACTTTTTCTTTAAGAAGATGAATATAGTAGATGAGAAAGCTGTAAACAAGTATTTTCCTAACTTTTCATTTTCTTTACTCTCTCTCTCCTTTTGATTCTTGATTTGAGTAAATGTTGAATTGGTTCGTAAGGTAGAAGCTTCATATTCTTAATCAATAGATATAAGCTTCCACTCTAACAATCCACACTTGATAAATTTATTGCAACTTTGGGATTATTTATATAAGATTGGTGATAAGTATTTAGATAATTTTATTTGAGCTCATTTAATTTCATAAGATCCTAAAGATAATGCTTTGATACTTTTTAGAAAAATAATGGATAAATGTAACAAGAAGAAGGAGAACTTTTTATTAGTAAAATTGAAACTAATATTGAGCAACTAAGCATCTATTTATATGAAAATGTTATAACTAAATTGCAAAAAAAATATGTTAAATGTTGAACATATCAGAAAAATGTTATATATTGTATTTATTTTCTCACTTTGTCTCATTCCTTCATGTTGCTGGTGAATTTTGGTGATGAACTTGTTATGGCTTCATTCAACTAAGTTTTCTCTAACCTCTTTAACTTTCTCTACCTGGATTGAACTTACATGGCGATTATGAATCTGTTTGCTCTACCACATAACACTTCCATCCTCCACCTTCTCCTTGCTTCTAGTCAGCTTGCAAATCTTTACCACAACCCTTAAGTTAATCCTCAATAGTTAGCTCAACCATTGCATACACCTTTTTCCCCTCGACCAAAACTATCTTTTCTGGTTGTTTGTCCCTTTCCTATTTGCTTTTCTCTCCTTTTTTTATCTTCAACACTAGTCCTTGTTGAGTCTTACTTTAACCTTCAAAACCTACAAGATTTGAAGTTTGTTCCTCACTTATCCCTTTTTGCCTGATACCCTTTAGGGTGAAGGGTTTTTTGGTCTCATCTTTACTTTGGTTCCTGTCCAAGACAATCCCTTACTGTTTAACGTAATTATCTTTCAAACCTCAACTTGTCTAAAGCTGTTTTTTTTTTCCTGTTCAAGTATATCCTCCTCTAAAAGTACCCTATCTTCAGTCCCTACACTAAGTGAGTTCCCTTCCCTACCCTAATCCTCGTCTGGCTCCTCCCTCCTTCCAAATAGCTCTGTTCCTAGCATCGTGAAAGAGCCTCCACCTCCCGTCAACAATACTCAAAGAAGTTGGAAGCAAATTTTGGGTGACCCTGGTGACCACTCTGTTCATTTCTGGCTACCTAAAAATGAAGAAGTGAGACTCATTATTGCACCTAAAATTGAAGTGCTAAAGCAGGAGCTTTAACATGAAAATCCTCTTTAGTTGGCTTCTTCTTAAGATCTCTTCTACCATTTCCAGCCATATCTTCATAGGCTCATAAGCTTTGGAAGAACAAAGGCTTTGTAGATGTGCTATCGTCTGAAAAATCTTATTCTGGTCTTATTTTTTTCAAGTAAAATAATGCCTTGAAAGTGGTAGAGGAAGGTTCTTGGCACTTTGGATAGCTTCCCATCTTCTTGCAAACATAACAACCATGTATAAGCTTAGATGTGATAATACAAGAAAATTCTCTAATATGGTTTAACATGCCTAGTATTCTATTAAAGTATTGGACCGTCAAGGAGTTGAGTATGCTCTCTAACTACATTGAAAAACCCTTATGTATGGATAAGAATAGAGCTAGAAGGAGGACGATTAGGTTTGCTAGAGTTTTCATAAGTATAGAGCCTTGCAAAGATCTCCCTAATTACATCTCTATTATGAGATTAGGGGTAAACAACTCTCTCTATGAAGACTCCATCTTGGTGACTTATAATTAGAAACCTTCACTCAGGATGCAAGGAAAACTTTCAAGATAGGGGATTACTTTGAATTGAAAGGGTTGGTGGAAGTTGTAGAAGAACTAGTCCAAGGAAAGTAAACGATGAAATGCTTGGATATGGAAGTGAGCCAGTCTACAGATGAGAGTAGCAAATTGATGGAACAAGCGACTTCAAGAGTGAATGGTAGTAATCAGCTCAAGAATGTGAACCATAATTCTCCTCTGGTAATGCATGACAATAAGGCTAATAAAATCAACCAAGGTGATCAGGGTGGATGCCCTAATAATTTTTTGAATGACAAGCTTCCTAACTCCCCTCTTGGTGAAGTGGATATAGAGCTATTTAACAATTCCACAATTAAGTCAAAGGATGATAACTTTCAAAGTGTCAAAGAAAGGAAATTAGGAAGAGGCATGGGAGCAAGAGCTCTAAAGGTAAATCCACCTCAAAATGACTATAATAGTATGGAATTTTTATGGCCCAAATTGCCTTAATAGGCTACAAGCTTTAAGGGGTCTTGTCAATATGAAACATCTATGGTTTTTAGGTGTCTTGGAAACCAAGATCAGACTTGAAAATATGAATAAATTGAATGGGAAATAATTGGAATTTTCTATTAAACTACCAACATCATTACTATTAGAGAATTATATTAGCCTATGATTATACTTTTATAAAAGTGGAAGAATTATAGTCTTGTGATCAAGCAATACATATACTAATTCACTTCTTACATGAGAATTGTAAGATATATGCCTCCATTGTGTATGGATCCAATATTAATTTCTACTGGAAGATTCTTTAAAATGATTTGAACCAAATTTAAGTTGGAAACTCGGATCCTAGCTTGTTTGAGAGGACTTCAATGCTACACTCTATAGGTTTGAAGTAGAAGGTTGTTCTAACCTAATGAACTTCACTAATGATTTTAAAGAATGAGTAAATGAATTAGGAATTAAAGAATTGAGATATGAGGGACATAACTTTACCTAGAGCAATAAACAAGAGGGAAGGTGTTCCCTTAGGAAAACATTAGAAAGAGCTTTGCTGAACCTTGCTTAGCTAACAAACTTCTCCAAAAGTAAGCAAAGGTGTATGGAGTTTTTATTCTTTGATCACTCTTCCATTTGGATTGGTATCTTGTTAAAAAAGGTATGTAAAAGATTCCACTTTAGATTTAATAAATTTCTTGCATTTGATGAAGGATTTTAGGAAGCTTTATCTAAAGGGATGTTAACCCATATGCACAATTCCAAGCAATTTATTTGCATCCAAAAATTGAAAAGTATCAAAATTATATTGAATAAGTTAAATTCTAAAAGGGGTCTCGATATTATGAAGGTAGCCTTGGATGTTAATTACAAGCTTACAATGATTTAATAAAGCTTGTCCAACAATTTAGGGTTCAAGGGGTTATTATTGGAAGAGAAGTCAGTCCTACGAATTTACCCAAGCAAAGTTGAGGATTGTGTTTCCCTTCTTAAGTAGAGGTCTAGAATTAATTGGCTAAATGATGGGATAGATGCACTAAATTCTTCTTCAACCCAATATTGGCCAGAAAGAACTCTAATAATATATGTTTTATTATCTATAAAAATGGTGCATTGACTACTAGTCAAGACAACTTGCTAAATGAAGTTGTGACATTTTTAAAAAATACAATGCCTTTTAACTCTCTTAGCCTCCTTCAATTAAGATGCTTAATGACTTTATTGACTAGGATTAGGCAAGAGGATAGACTCCTTGTTAAACAAGTTGATGACAAGGAAATTGAAAATGTTGTTTTTTAATGAATGGACAAAAGGCTCCAGGGATAAATGACTTTGCAATATATGGGTCTAATAGTGAAGTAAGCTGTCAAGGAGCTTTTTACTAGTAGAAGTCTACTCAAGGAGATCAAAAAAACTTTTCTAAACTTTGCTCCTAAGGTCCCTAATCCTTATTCCTTTGCAGACTTTAGATCAACAGCATGTTGTAACTTTCTATATAAAATTATTGGCAAAATCTTGGCAAAGAGATTAAGAGTGGTGCTCCAAACTCTTATAAGTAGAGACTAAGGTGCTTTTCCCCAAGGTAGAATAATTAGTGACAATATCCTCATGGATCACGAGCTTTTGAAACGTTACTCTAGCAAAAAAAATCCTCACAAAATTGTTCCATTAAAGTGGACTTCAAAAATGCTTTTGATATCATAAGTTGGGATTTCATTCTCAACTTCTTTGAAGCATTTGGCTTTCTAGCAAAAAAAATCCTCACAAAATTGTTCCATTAAAGTGGACTTCAAAAATGTTTTTGATATCATAAGTTGGGATTTCATTCTCAACTTCTTTAAAGTATTTGGCTTTCCCTCTACTTTCAGGAATTGGGTGGTAGCTTGCATTTCTTTACATCTTATAGTGTATTGGTAAATGATGTCCCTTCTAAACTTTTCAAAGGTCTAAGAGGTATAGAACAAGGAGATCCACCCCTCTCTTTATCTATTCATTTTCTCTATGGAAGCATTAGCTCTACTATTGAAATATAACATAAAAAATAATGTCCAATTCAAGTACTATAGTAAGTGTAAGAAGATTAAACTAGCAAAATTTGTTTTATAGATGACTTGTTACTCTTCTCCACAGCTGAAACAAAATCTATCCAAGTTTTGATGAAGTCCTTAAGGAAGTTTAAAGAGTTATCTACGTTAGACATAATCTACAATAAAAGCTACATTATTAATGCATCTAGTGTAGTGCATCGAGTGGAGAGACTTAAAGCTTTAACTCATATTGACATTATATCCCTTTCTCTTATGTATTTGGGACTTCTATTGATGACTAGAAGGTTAGAATTCAAATAATGATTGCCTTAGGTGAAAAAAATACAAAAAGGCTTGGTAGTTAGACTAACAGGGAGCTTTCTTTTGGTGGTAAACTTCAATCAAATCCATATTTAATTATTGCATATTTATTGGAGTGCACATATGTTCTTATCTAAAAGACAAATCAAGAATATTGAAGGATTAATGAGAAAGTTTTTATAGGGTAGAACCAATATGAATAGGTTCAATGCTGACGTTAAGTGGACGGAAGTATGTAACCTTTCAATGAGGGAAGACTAGGAATTACTCCAGTATGTGTTACCAGTAGGGTTTTAATGTCAAAAGGGCATTGGAGAGTTTTAGAAGACAAGGAACAATTATGGATGAGATTGATGCATAATTATACATTAAGAGTTGAAAGTATTTGTGCTTTTAAAATCAAAGCTTCCCACTTATGGTTTATCAACTAGTTACTCAAGTTAAGGAGCTCAATTGAACCAAAAATAAGATGTAGGATTAGGGATGGCAACATTGCTTCCTTATGGTATGATAATTGGATAGATAATGAGGCTCTAATACACAATGAACAAGTTGTCCAAGTTTGATACATCTTCTAACACATGCTAAGGTTTGTTTGTAGATTGAGGAAGGACATTGGCAAAACTACCCGAGTAAATTATCTCTATTGATCCTGAGTTACCTTCCTAATATGGATCATAAGGATTGTTACTTATGGAACAATAACTCAAATGGCATGTTTACTAACAAAGGCTATAGAAAGTGGTTAACACCTTGAGGGTATTTGGTGGATTGGCACAAGCTTATATAGGATAGAAACCTTTTGCCTAAAGACTCCTTTCTATTGTGGCTAATAATCAAGAATAAGATCAATACAATAGAGATACTTTAATACCTACAACTGAGGATACATGCATTCTTTATGGTATAACTACTGAAACCTTGCCCCATTTATTTTTTAAATATAGCTACTCTATCTCTATATGGAGACTTGTTAAAGATCTACTGGTATTCTAATGTGGTCTATTTCCCAGAGGTCACAATATGGTTGTTAACCAACTTCAATAACATTGTAAAAGGGGAATTAGTTGCCTATCTTATTGCACTTAGTACTTGTCTACATTTGATTTGGCATGAAAGAAATGACAGAAGATTTAAACATTAAAAGATAGGAGTTAAATCTGCCTTAAGCATGACACTGGCCAGCATAAAGGAATAATTAATTCTATGCAACGAGTTTAGATAGCTTAATGATTCTATCTTACATGCATGGTGAGCAGAGGAAAATGGTTTAAGATCTCCATACACTTTAGCAAGGAATATTTTACTCTACCAGAAGACACAGAAAATAGAAATTACTCTCCTCGTGCTTTGCCTTCATGCTCTAACTTCAACTTAGAAAGGAGTAGAGAATTGCTCTCTCCTAGGAGTCGAAAGATGTAAGTTGGCCTACTCTAATTTGTCATACATATAGCTTGCTTTCCAACTGGTTCTCATCAAGCAAGATAGTATTCTCTAGAGACCTTCACCCAAAGAGCTAGTAGGATGGTTTTGGAGCTGTCTGTGTACTTACATGCATGTCACACACGTGTTCTACTTGTATTATTTATTTATTCAGTTTACACAAAGGTCTGGTGGTTCTTACACGAGTTAATGGTTATAACATCGTGATTATTGTGGCTCATTGTCATTATTTTGAATAATAACCATACTGGCGAAAAATCAATACCAAATAAGAAAATTTTATATCGAAATTTGGTACCGGTCGATTTTGGCTATTCGTTGGTGTACTAACCGTAACCAACGTACCAGTCAAATCCTAGTCAAAATTATAATTTTAAAAAAAATTTAGGAAGATATTAAAAAACTTAAAATCTGTCCTATATAAAATAATAATTACTTATACATAAAATGGAATATAATAATAAATAATGCAAATACAAATAAGAATGTATTAAATACATTTTTTTATGTAAATAGGCTTATACATTATACATTATCTAACTAAATATATTATTTTAATATATTATAAATATATTTAATAAATATTTATATATTTCATATTGACTATATATTATTTTTAGTGCATATATGTGAAAATTATTATAATAGCTTTTGAAATAAGTAAAGATAACATTTGAAATTAAATTTACTTATCATAAATGTATATATTTTTACTTTATATTACTCTTAATTTTATATCGATATGATAGTTAAATGATCTTTTTCTCATCTTAACTTATGAGAAATATGTGAAAATAATATTAGTAAAAATAAAAATAGTTGTTATATCAAATTCATATTATTATAATTTCTTGAGATATGATTGAAGTAAAGTCAAAAGGTATTTAATATATTTAGAAACTGTTTTGTAATTTTATAAAATTTATAGAATATTTTGTAATTTTAAAAGATTATTCAAAATAATATCCAATATTGATTGGTATCGATATTGTACCTTATCAAAACCATCTAGCACCAATTCTGATATGATATTTGTAACATTTTTTATTGTACTTATCTCTTTGTTTTTCAATTTATAGAAATTATTTAATTTTTCAAAAATAAACTAAATACTTAAAAATAATATGATAAAATGGTCAATGTAGTTAGTCAACGTACTCATGACTAGGGGCCAGCTTTGTGGTTCTCTCTTCTTAATGGACCTTTTCTGGTACTGTTAGATGGTTATCTCTTTTCTCTTCTTAGGAAGTGTTTCCTTTTCCTTTAAGGATTTGTTCTTCACCTTTAAGTGATTTCAATTATTGTTCATGGCTGCACCACACCACAGAATTTCTACAGACCATGTTAGGAGTCAGATTATTATTTTATAATCAATCCTTGTATTGGCTTGGAGATTGATTTTTAAATGTCTATTATCCTCTATATCTCAAACTTCATTAAAGAATGACAATCTTGTTTAAAAAATAAAACGACCAACTTCATGTTTTTAAGCTTCCAATCATCTGTTGCATATTTCTGTTCATGTTTTTACGCTTCCAATCGTATTTGCTATCTATAGCTCTATATGAAGCTAATGGTAGACCAATGAATGCAAGGCTGCAGGTGCACTAATGAGTGCAGAAGTGCTCACAGCTGGTTTGATCAGTTCCAACCAGAGTATTTCTCAGTTGGTCAAGTACTAACGGACACGGAAATGTAAGTGTTCTGCGTTCACACGAAGTTCAGGTAAATTGGCTACCGCCTTCCCGGCAATGTTGAGGTGGAGAGACGAGCTTCCTAGCAAAGATCTTACTCTCATCAGCCCAACAAGTTGGTCGAGTTTTGTCTTCTGAGAAGGAAAGATAAGCCTTTCACATCTACCTTATGGTGTGTAGCAGACACATTTGCAGTGACAATAGTGCAGAAAGGGAGAACGTCAGAGTCGGATCAACGATTGTTTTCCTGTTTTGCTTGTTCAGGAGCTGTTGCTGAAAGTTCATTCAAATTCATCAAGCCTTACAGTCGATGATGTTCATTAACCTGCTTGGTTTCAGCCCATGTACTCTTGTTTATATTCTTAATAAAGCGCAAGATACATGCTGATTTTACAAGTTTTAGCTCAAGCTAAGTATGAAATTTTAATTCTATTATAATCAATAATCAACACCAACAATACAAATTCTAAAGATTTATGATTGTTTGCCCCGTTGAGCTACTAATCCCTCTATGGAGCCATCTGTTTTCTGCTTATCCGTTATCCTAGGATAGGGGCCGATTACCTTGTGCTACGCACTCTGGCGAGACTCCAAGAGAGGAGTCTTTTGTGATGACGATTGCTTCAGTTCATTCTGTTCCTCTTCTTTGGATTGCGCCCATATCACTCCATAGAAACCGCCAACAATTACAATTGCTCCCAAAATACTGACTCAAGAAAACATGCTTCAGTTTCCATGAATGCGGATTTGTAAGAATTGCATTGCCATTATGGTGTTTCGATAAAGGTTGTTGGGGTTTAGGGGGAAGTGATTTACACCAGTCTGGCTTATTTTATGTCGGTGGCCAAAGACTACAATACTGATGAGTAAGGAACCAGAGAGATAAGAGATAGTACCTTCCAAGTTGGAGAGTGTCACCAAGGAAGATGACCCCCAATAAGGCAGCAACAGCAATCCCCACTGGCTTGAACATGGCAACAAAAACTGGCCCTTTCTTATTTATGCACCATGATAGCACCGCATATGTCACAAAAGTACCAAAAAAAGCCTGGAAATGGATTACAAACAAAAACCATTTATATGATAAGATTAGCAGATCAAAGAAAATTTCTGTGGAAGAAGTTTAACATGTTCTTATCTTGTACTCACAGAGTAGATGACAGAGATGAGCTCAATGTCAAGATTCAGTTTCCAAGCATTAGGGTCTCTCACTGTTATCAAGCAAAGTATTCCACATTGAATGGTTCCAAAGAGGCAGAAGAAGGAGATTACGGTTATTTCTGACTTGTACTCCTTTAGAATTGCTGCCTTTAATCAAGATGTTGTACTCAAATATCAGTTTCATTTTTTCATATTATTAGGTAAATAATATAGAGAACAATTGCATACAACTATTGAGTAGCTTATGTACACTGTGTATCACCTGCAAAATAGCATACATTGAGAGGCATAAAGAACCAGTTGCTAGGAAGAGGCCTCCTATAACCCAAGAATCATTTTCTGTTACCAAATTGGTAAGGGTTGGATCCTGACGTGAACTGAAGCCACCTATTTTAGGACCTTTGAAGAATATAACAATCATTGCTCCTCCAATTGTCAGCACTGTGCCTAAAATTTTGATCTGGCTTCCTGAGCTTTTTAAATCTACCTTTTCCATCCTAAAATGAAGGACAAAACAAATCAAGGAAACATCACTCACTCTTATATGCTTGATCTAAAGCCACAGTGCCTAGAGCTCAACACAAGACAGAAGCAATCTAACCATCCACTGAAGCTCAAGATCACGAATTGAGAAAATGGTTGATCTGACAAATCATGAACATAAATTTCCTTTCTTTTTCTCAATGGTGTATTTTGCAGACAATGTAATCGAGAGAAGGGAAGAGAAAAACCTGAAGACGACAGCAAGAATGAAAGTAAAAGCTGGAATCAATTGGCTCATGGCAGAGCCAAGAGTAGGAGAACTGTAGTTTATACCTGTCATCACACAGTTCTGCATCCCAGTAAGCCTGCAAAACTCAAAGATTATGAATTTCCCGGACACCGAACTTTAGGGTAATCAAAATAAAGCATAGATGAAACATACCCCAAGAGACTAAGGATGAAAAATCTGCAGAGAAGGGTAAAGGTAATAGGTGGGCTCTTTTTCCTGTAAAGAGAGAGGGAGAAGGAAAAATTGATGAATTTGGTAATAGAAAGCGAAGATTTAAGAAGAAGAGAAGATGGGTTTGAGTTTTACCTAAGGAAAAAGAAATAAGTGGGGAAGATGAAAAGAGTGGCAATAGCATTCGAGTAGAGAACAAAGATGTAGTTGTTCATTCCTTTAGACATGGCTGCTTTGCTTAGGGTGGTCAACCCCACACTCAGACTTTCTAGCATCACCATTGCTGCAAATGGCAGCACTCTGAAACAGCATTCCTTCAGTCCCATCTCTGTTTCTGTTCCTGAATGTTTGGGGAGAGATGAGAATGAGGCGCCTGTCAAAAAGTGCCGCTTCTTAACGGGGAAAAGAGTTCATGTACGGCAAGGGTTACTAGATCGGATGGATAGAGGGGATTAGTAATCCAGACCAACAACATTTTGGTACCTTGGATTCCGAATCATTGGTCTTACTCCACAATGAAATATGACTGTTGGTGGCAGACAAATTGGAATTGGACCCCTTTAAGCAATTTAAAAAATTTATGAAATAATATAAATATCTCTCTATTGAAGTCACCTTAAGCAAATAAAGACCACATGCATCACGCCAACTGAATACTGTTAATAGATTACATCTAGTGTAGAAGACGCGATGCATAAACATACATGGACATAAACAAAAATAGATGATACGTTTTCTAAAACAAGGTTTGTTATTTATCTATTTTATCTTATATAAAACATAAATTTGGATCTTCCTTTTGTCCTCTAATAAAATATATCATGAATAAGTTTTTCCAATTTTACTTTTCTTTTATTTTGAGCGAGAGAGGTTCATTTTTTTAACACAATTTTGATTAAAGTTATCGTAGCATCAAAGATGACTATATTTTAGAGTTTTGATCATTCTTGGATAATTCTTGTCACGATTTCATTCATCAACTCAAATTATATAAATTATTATTTTTTTATTTTTTCCTTTCCTTTATGTTAGTCATTTGGAAACAGCATCTGTATTAATAAGGTAAGGTTATGTACTACTAAATCTTTCCAGACTCTACGTCTCGACGAGATTTCTATTAAATGTTATTATTGTTGGTATATAACAATAAGGGCAAAATGTAAACTAGGTTTTATTGATGGTCTACTGTGAGAGCTAAAGAAAGTTAAAATAATTATATATAGAGGTAGAAGATAATCTATATTCTTACATTTTGGATTTTAAACTCTTAGATTTAGGGGGTGCTTGGTTGATGGGTTAGTGAAGGAGTTAATGGGTATGGAATGAAAAGTGAGTGGTTGGTTGTTGATTATGATTATAGGGGTAATGGTTTGATATCCCACTTTGGGGAAATCCTCCATACCCCCCATTTAGTAGAGGAATGAAACTCATTCCTTAGTAGAGACTCATTTTAGTAATTAATTAATTAATTAAAAATAATTAATTTACAATATAATTAATTAAAATAATAATATTAATTAATTAAGTACAT
>JAOSBL010000007.1:19876599-19888871 GCA_027568915.1 Erythroxylum roraimae
TCAATTCGCAAAGTTTCAGCTGCTTTGTTTTCTTAGTTTCTCACTTTGCTTTACTTGTTTCGAACCATTGGTGTTTTCTTTTAAAAGAAATACATACTTTTTCTACCCTTTTATGCAAATTTAGAGTTTTTGGGATTAAGTTGAAATTTTTCGGTTTGATTCAAAGAGAGTCTCTATATTGCACTATTTTCGTAGTTAGGCGATTTCTCGATTCGATTGAACTGTTTATTTGCTTCGTTTGCGAATGGCTTCCGATTTGTTTCGCTTCGAAAGCCGTTCCTTCGATTTCCGCCTTCGATTTTTGGTTCCGTTCATTTGTTATCCGATTTTCCGATCTGATTTGTGATCGTTTGCTTTGTGATCTGCTTCTTTGATTTTGATCATGTTTTCTCTTTGTTTAGTTCTTTCGAATTCGATTTGGTTCCACCTCAGCTTTCGTCCGTTTCTCCATTCTGTCGTTTCCGCTTATAGCCAGGGTTATGTTTTGGGTTTCGTTATGGTTTAGTTTAAGTGGTTGGGCTTCGGTCCCAACAGGTGTGGTACCATTGGAGGAATGAAACCCAGTATTAAAGGAGAATTCTGCCCATGCTAAAAACACGACTCCAAGAACGCGGTTGGTCCTGAATAAAACACCTCAAATAAGCTTCAAGACAGCAATTGACCACTTCGGTCTGTCCGTCGGTTTGCGGATGATAGAAAGAGCTCATCCTGAGTGTGGTGCCACTGATTCTGAATAGTCTTGCCAAAAAGCACTTAAAAAGACTGTCTCTATCTGAAATAATGGACCTTGGGATGCCATGAAGGCGTACAATTTCCCTGCAAAATTTTTCAGCAACCACCTTGGTAGTATATGGGTGAGAAATAGGGATAAAATGAACATACTTACTGAGGCGATCAACTACTACTAGAATTGTGTCATAGCCCCCAGATTTTGGTAAACTAGATGTGAAGTCCATTGAGATGTCCTCCCATATTCTTTCGGGTATTGGTAGAGGTTGTAAAAGGCCAGCAGGTGCCAAAGCTTGGTATTTTGCTTGTTGACAGATTAAGCAATTTTAAACATAAGTCTTCACATCATTTTTCATATTTGGCTAGAAGAAAGAGGCTATTAATCGCTTTAATGTCTTTAAATAGCCCCCATGTCCTGCTGCCAGAGTATCATGAGCTTCAACAAGGAGCTTATGTCAAATAGGCTGGTTATAAGGAACCACTAATCGCTCCTTAAAATAAAGCTTATGATCTACCAATTGAAAATCAGAATGGGACGAAGGATTTTGATCAAGATTATCTATGATATCACGGGTATAAGGATCATTCAATAATACATCATACCAATGGGAGAAATCAAGGGGTATAGGAAGTGTAAGTGCTAACAATTCAACATTTTGTGGATGCCTGGATAGTGCATCAGCTCCCTTTTTTTCTCGTCCAGCTTTGTAAATAATTGTGAAGTCAAATGGTAATAACTTCATGAGGAGTTGTTGCTGTTCATTGGTAGTCAAACGTTGGTTGAGAAGGTATTTGATGCTGTTATGGTCTGTCTTCACAAAAAATTTACGCCCCAAAAGATAGTGTTTCCATTTCTGTAGAGATAGCACCAAGGCAAGTAATTCCCTATCATAAGTAGATTTAAAATGGTTTGACAAGGAAAGACCTTTACTGAAATACGCAAGGGGATGTTCATTATGAAGTAATATTGCTCCCATTCCTTCTAAAGAAGCATCACATTCTACCACGTAGGGTCGAGTGAAATTTGGGAGCTGCAAAACAAGTACTGTAGTGAGTGCATCTTTAAGCTGAGAAAATGCTTGTGTTGCTGCCAATGACCAACAAAAACGTTCTTTTTTATGAGTTCAGTAAGTGGTTTGGCCAGTAATCCATAATTCTTTACGAACCTCCAGTAATATCCTGCCAAACCCAAAATTCACGTAACTCCTTCACATTACTAGGTACAGGCCATGCTGTGATAGCTTAAATTTTTTCTTGATCTGCCTCTATACCTTGGGCTAATATCATATGCCCCAAGAAAGATATGCGCTGCTGTCCAAACAAACATTTGGATGATTTAGCAAGGTATTGGTGGCCCTTAAGAAGCTGTAGAGTGTGCTGTAAATAGTTCAGGTGTTATTCCAACGATGGGTTGTAAACCAAAATGTCGTCAAAAAAGACTAAGATGAATTTTCAGAGATAAGGTCAGAAGAGGTCGTTCATAGCTGATTGGAAGGTTGAAGGAGCATTAGTAAGACCAAAAGGCATTACGACAAACTCATAATGACCGGAGTGGGTTCGAAAGGCTGCTTTATGGATATCTAAGGGATGGACCTGAATTTGGTGGTAGCCGGATCGAAGATCAATTTTCGAAAAAATAGTGGCTCCGTGTAGCTCATCTAGAAGTTCATCTATGTTTGGGATTGGTTATTTATTTGGAACTGTAATTTGGTTTAGGCCCCTGTAATCTACACATATCCTCTATAAGTTATCTTTCTTTTTAACAAGAAGCACAGGACTTGCATAGGGGCCGGTACTAGATTGAATGAACCCTTTCTTGAGTAAATCAGAAACTTGCTGCTCAATTTCGGTTTTCTGACACTAAGGAAAACGGTATGGTCTAATGTTGGGTGGTTTAGATTCCAGAAGGAGATTAATAGCATGGCAATGTTGGCAGTAAGGTGGTAGGGTACTAGGTTCTTCAAACACTGTTTCAACTTTCTGCAATATTTTCTGAATTGAAGCAGGGATGGAATCTTCTGGGTTTGTTGTATCTCTGGATAAGAACTGAAAACTGACTTCTTGATTTGGTTTAGGAGGCACCCCCTGGAGCTTGTATTTCTTGCCATTCAAGTGAAAAAAGAGGAACATTTCATTCCAATTTGCCTGCACAGTGTTCAGGGATGCAAGCCATTTGATACTTAAGACCAAGTCCGCTCCACCAAGAGAAAAAGGATAATAATCTTCAGTAATTGTGAGACCTGGCAATTGAATGGAGACATCAGGACAGATATGATTACAATAAATTACCTCCCCATTACCAATCTGCACACCGAAAGAGGGTACCCTTCTTGTAAGCAATTTTTGCTCTTCCACGATTTTTTCATATACAAAATTGTGGGTGGAGCCGCTGTCCACTAGGATCAACACCTTGCGGCCTCCAAGCACTCCCTGCAGCTTCATCGTCGTGCTTATTGGATTACCCAGGATTGCGTGGAAGGAAATCTCAACATATTCCCCTGTTTTGTCGACTTCGGCTTTGTTTTCAGCGTGTCGCCATCGTCATTGGCCATCTCTAGGAGATGGAGGGTCGCGGCCTTGCAGCGATGGCCGAGAGAGAACTTCTTGTTGCAACGGAAACACAACCCTTTCGAAATGCGCAGTTGTCTCTCCTGGTCCCATGTACGCAGCATCGCTGGTCAAGAAGAAGCAGAAGCAGATGTGGAACGTTGTGTTGTTGGGTTGCTGGTGAATAGACCTACACGTGACAAATTGGAAGTTTGGGCATGTGAGGTATTGGGTCTATTAGAGTTATCCATTGATTTGCTTTTGACCCACTTTAAAGATTGGTCTTTTATTCAAATGTAGTGCCAAACTAATAGCCCGATAGACAGATATGGGCTTGTGGATTCTCATATCAGATTTCGATTCATCTCGCAGCCCATTAAGGAAAATACCCAAGAGACAACGTTCGGGCCAATTTTTGACTCGAGCCGAACATTTAGCAAATTCCTGACGATATTCTTGTACTGTACCCGTTTGACGAACAGCACAAAGATATTCATCGGGATTCTGGAATTCAGCATGACCATATTGTTCTTAAAGCGCGTTTATTAACTCCTCCCAATACTGAATGGTTCTCTTGGAATTGATCCAAGCAAACAAATCAAGCGCATCACCTTCCAAATACATAGCTAGTACGTCAACTTTCGATTTTTCGGGTGTTTGATAGTACCTGAAGTATTTCTCAGCCTTCAAAATCCAACCACGTGGATCACCTTCTTCGAATTTTGGGAATTCTATCTTAGTATGAGGTGGAAGTGTGGTACTTCTATGACCCCAGTTTTGTTCTCCTTCGTCCTCTGTCTCATTGTTCCAATGAGATCCTCTTATTCGCCGATCATTACTACTCTCAGGTTTCTTCCCCTTGTCAGCTTGAGCTTTCAACGCAGCTACATCAGCAACTATGGTATCAAATATCTCAAGACGAGAGGCTATGGCAGCTAATTGTTGGGATACTGGTTCCGGTATATTATCGCGGGTTTGTGGTGGTGGGTCGTTGGTGGATGAACAAGTGATAGCCATGGCTCTGATAGCAAAATGACAGAGACCAGAAGATGAAAATAGAAATACTGAATAGTGTGAATTTTTATTGATAAATCTGGGAGCAAGGATTTTAAACTCCCAAGGCAGTTCGTATGGAGGGGACTAAACTCCAAAACAAATAAGTTAATAATTCAAGCTATTGACTTGCTCTAACTATCGGATATTTATAATGCTAGACTCCTAACAACTCATAACAGATTCCTAAAGATTCACAATAAAAGATAATACATAATCGGTAAAATAACAAAATAGCTAAAATAAGGGGATATGGCTACTGGATGTGCATAATGGGATGTGACTACTGGATTTGTGTTGGAATCAAACCAAACTACTGGTTGGCTAAATCTTGTCCCATGTGATCCTCATGTGCTTTTCTAAATTTCCTCCTAAAGTACGTCTTAAGTTTGATACTTATGTGAGAAAGGTGCAAATTCTTAATTTATGGACAAAAATATCTTCCTGCCAAATACACTTTGAGTTTTAGAAAGAATCATGAATGTTCAAATCTATCAAGAACATGGGGTAAATCATTGTTAAGGACAGCTGGACTCAAAGTAAAAAAAAAAAAGTTCTATGGTTGGTTGCTTGTGGTTTGGACTCTCCACTGCACTTGTTGCATTAGGTTGGGTACTATAAGAATTGATTGATTATGACAGGATATATTTTGGTGATTGCCTCTTTGATTTTGTGGATCCTGTTTGCCAATTGCCTTCAATTGAGTTGTTTGGTTTTGCATTCCTGATCTATCTTCATGTGTCTATTCAGCACAATGGTTTAGTACTCTCCTGTCCAGTCAATGAGTTTTATTTGCAGAAAAAACATTGTTTACCTAGAATTGGAACTGTTTTATGCTGAAGTTATTAATGGTCCTCTTTGGGGTGATTCTTAGTTGGTGTCTTCATGCCATCCAGGATGATGAGCGATTACAATGTGGAGACAATAAACGATGGATTGAATGAACTTAGTGTCAAATTTCAGTACTGCTTCTTCCTTTGTAATGCCTTTTTCCTTTATTTGGTGAATGTGGTTTGTATATGGTGCTGTGTTTTGTGCAATATGTTCCCCTTTCTCTCACTCTCTCTCTTGTTTTAGAGCGTGTCTGTGTATTCAGGTATGCACTCATGTGCACATGTTTGCAATTTGAATATTAAATGATATAACATGATAGGATTCGGTTTCCTATAAAGCATGATGATCTTTTGATTCCAGTATCACAGAGCAGCAATTGGTTTCCTTGTCTGACAGACTTTATGTTTAGAGCTTATCTACACATTACTTTTAGCAATTTTCCCATTTTTCATCTTTTGATAGAAAAAAATTATGAAATTTCACATGAAAATTTCCAAATCTTGGTTTGATGACTGCAATTCTTGTAGGTCTCTATGAAGGCAGAGTTTGGAAAATCCATGTTGAGCTTCCTGACGCCTATCCATACAAGTCTCCCTCCATTGGTTTTGTGAACAAGATATTCCACCCAAATGTTGATGAACAGTAAGAAACTTAATTATAACACCATATCTTTCCTTTTTTTCTCCTACTTGAAACCTTTCTATGCAAAGCTAATTGATCCTACGCAATCGATTCAGTTGGTTATATGAGAGATGGGTCAGTCAATTTTAGGAGCTGAAGTTTAGCGCGGGTTGATATGTTTATATTAGCATGTAGTATTGTAGTTACTAATAATTGCATTCAAGTTTTCTTTTCCTTTTTCAATGATACAGCTAACACTTTCCTTTTTCTATGCTAATGGCAGTTCTGGTTCTGTATGCTTGGACGTTATCAACCAGTCATGTAGTCCAATGTTTGGTAAGTAATAAATTTTCTTGTGCTTAACAAGCTCTTAATGTCATTTAGTCTACTGGAAAAATGTTTATGTAGGGATTCTTTTTTGCATGGTTGTATCTTTCCCCTTTGGATTACCCAAAACTCTAGGATTTCTCCATGTGTAGGGGTTATTCCCATTGCTGCAGATCTTCTAAATGTTTTTGAAGTTTTCCTGCCACAGCTATTGCTTTATCCAAATCCTTCAGACCCTCTCAATGGTGATGCCGCATCATTGATGATGAAGGATCGACAAAAGTATGATCAAAAAGTGATAGGTGATAGTATATAGATTAATTCGATGATTACTGGAGTGTATGTTGGTGTGATCAGCAGGAGCATTAAGATAATGAGTTATGTGAATTATTTTTGAAGCATACTTGTATAAGTTCTTGCAATTGATCATGGTTTACATGCATTGTGTGCATGTCTGGAGTGCAGAACCTCTGGGAACAATTGGAGTTCTTTAAGCAAATGATAATGTAGTTTAGGGCTGTGAACAGAAGAAGCATTAAAATCAAAATGACCACTCTTGGATATTATATCCAGGGACTTTTACTGAAGGTTCACTAGGCAACTATTACGGGTGTGTGGTTCTTATCTCTGACTAATTTAAGCATGGCTGTATGCGCCATCACTGTGCTTTGAAACTTTCGGCCAACCAATCTTATTTTCAGGTGAGCTTATTCTTCCCATAGAAAATTGCTATGATCTGGAATCAATGTCAATTTGTCCTGCCTTGACACTGCTTCTAGTCGTGTCCTAAGAGTCCAAGACGTCCTATGATATTTAATCATATTAATCTGTATTTCCCTTACACTGCTTCTCACTGTATCCCACTAGAGACAGACTCTTGCAAGTTGTATTTATACTTGGGTTGCTAAAGGAGTTGGATATTGCTAAAAGCTGATGGATTTATTTTCATGGCTGGTAAATAGAATACTGTGAGAAATATGCAAAAAGGGAGAATATTACCAAGTCCACTGTGGAAGAGAGGAGTGACAAGGATGAGGATGAGGATGAGGATGAGGATGAGGATATCACGGAGGAAGAAAGTGGGACCGGATCAAGTGACGATGATATTGCTGGACATGTAGATGCATGATGATGATGTACTGCTGGAGCTGTACCAATTCTACGTCTATTGCATTTTCACCCGTGTGATCATGTTCTAGGTACACAATCACCGTGAATATGCTTGTACAATCTTAAGTTACATTGGCTGTTGAGATCAGTGTAGTAAAGGCAATTGGTAACCAATTGTGAATATGAAATGATACATTTGTGTACCAAATTCATTGATAACATTAACAGGGAAAAGGGTGAATGTGATCAGTTATGAACATTTCATTGCATTTGGCAACTAATATTTGCTTGTGATGCTTGGCTTGTAATTGCTGTTTTGTGCTTGTGATGCTTGGCTTGTAATTGCTGTTTTGTCCGCTTATCTCTTCCTACTTCTATTCCAAAGAGGCAATAACTGGTACTAATAAATACTGTTTTTTTTGCATT
The DNA here is from genome assembly GCA_027568915.1 of Erythroxylum roraimae. Lineage (NCBI taxonomy): Eukaryota > Viridiplantae > Streptophyta > Magnoliopsida > Malpighiales > Erythroxylaceae > Erythroxylum > Erythroxylum roraimae. The sequence goes on from JAOSBL010000007.1 coordinate 19,884,247, forward strand.
AATATGATTTGCACTGACAAATGTGTTAAAGCAAATTCGTTTTGCCAACTGCAGCCTAGTTTCTGTTCATTATTACTCTATTATTTTGAATCTCTTAGCTTCCTTCTCACATTTGTGTAATATGTTAATAATGTCTACCGGAAGCAGCCTCTCTACTATATAAGGGTAAGGTTGCATACTATCAGACCTTTTCAGACTCCGCTTTATTGCGAAATTTCAGACTGAGTGTAATGATGACGATGAATGTCATCAAAGAGGGACCTGGCATTAGTGATATTATACCAAGTCTCTAATGGAAAAAATTAGAGACGGCAGGTTTAGGAACAAAATTAAAACTTGTAATAATTTTATTCAATCAGACTAATTATAATAAATTATATTATATTTAATTTGAAATTATATTCGAGTTAAACATTTTTTCATAAATTATATGATTTCATTGGCTAATCTACGCCATTAAAATAAACATGGTTCAAGTTGATGTCTGTTCTTTAACGAGCTTAGATTAACAATTGAACGAGGCAGTACTTTCCAACTTTGTTGAAGGACATAGCCTGTTTTGAAGGTTCATCTTATGGAATATTTCCCAGCAAATTGCACGTAAATTCTTCGTCTTAAAGAAAGTGAGACGATTCCTACCCTTGTTCCTACAGAACTATAACGTTTATAGTTTTGTTTGGTATATGAATTATTGATGCTAGAGCCATCACCGTCCCGCAATCTCTGATTGCTAAGAAGCCAAATGTGAGTTGAAAGCTGAATCTATGAAAAGGTCAAGCTGCCGGCTGTCTAACCCGTCATTTTGTCTTTGGCATGCTTTTATTGGAAAAAAATTAAAATACATTCAGCTCTGTCCAATCTTCTCGGTATTTAGCCAATTGGCACTAAGAACTGGTAGAAGCAATAACATGAGGAATTTGTAAACTTCTCCTTGTTTTACAATAACAAATCCAGGTCATTCAGGTCTGCGTACAAATTGGAAGTAAGATTATAACTCCAGTTTAAGAGAATTTGTACCTTTCCTTTGAACGATTGATTGAACAAACTCTGTTTTTCTCGTGTTTATTCAGTGAAAATGGATCGAGCTCCAATCTGGGTGCTTCTCATTTCGATCCTTCTGATCTTTCCAGTGGCAAATTCAGAAGAGGAAAACGTGAAGCAGGGATTACTGAAGTTCATGGGCATACTTTCAGCAGGTAATCCACCAACCGATCCCAGTTGGGGTTGGAGCAATGCTTCAGACCCCTGTAATGGAACATGGAAGGGTCTGACCTGCAAATCACAACATATTTCTAAGCTAGTTCTTGAAGAGTTGAATTTTACTGGACAGCTTGATGCCAGTTCTCTATGCATTTCCAGTTCTCTTACAGTTCTGAGCCTGAGAGGGAACGGAATTGTTGGGTTGTTATCTGAAGACATAGGGAACTGCAGAAGTCTAACCCACTTATCCTTGAGTGGAAACCACTTTTCGGGTGGTATTCCTGTCTCTCTGTCAAGATTGGGTAACTTGAAGAAACTTGATATGTCCAACAATGAGTTCTCTGGTGAGATTCCCGATCTGTCTCGGATTTCTGGCCTCTTGATCTTCGTCGTCCAAAATAATCTGTTAAGTGGTCCAATACCAGACATGGATTTCGATAATCTGCAGGAGTTCAACGTCTCCAACAACAATTTCAGTGGTCCAATTCCTGATGTCAAAGGCAAGTTCCCTGCAGAAAGTTTTGTTGGTAATATTGCATTATGTGGATCTCCTTTACCAAATGCATGTCCAGCATCAGCTCCAGCATTAGCTCCAACACCTTTTTTACCATCAGAAGAGAAAAGAAAACTTTCATCGAAAGACCAAATTCTCATGTACTCCGGCTACATAATTCTTGTAGCAATTGTGTTACTACTGATTGCTTTGAAATTATTTAGAAAAATGAAGCATAGCGAAAGAAACATTGATGTTGTAGGAGACGCATCATCAACTCAGGGTTACACCAAATCTAGTGATTTTTCAACTGAATCTAAGACTCCGGGGAGAAGATCAGAGTACTCAATTACATCTGCTGGAAGCAGAAGCGCTTCAGCATCACTTAAAGTTCTTTCAAGTCCTGCGGTGAGGGGCTTGAAATTTGAAGATTTGCTTCGAGCATCAGCCGAGTTGCTTAGTAGAGGAAAGCAGGGAAGTGTCTTTAAGGTCAGGCTTGACAACGGGATGATCTTGGCAGTGAAGAGGATCAAAGATTTGAACATCTCAAGCGAAGAATTTACGCGTAGGATGCAAAGGATTGACCAAGTGAAGCATCCGAGAGTGTTGCCTGCTGCTGCATTTTATTGTGCAAATGAAGAGAAACTCCTGATATACGAATACCAGCAGAATGGCAGTCTCTTCAATCTTCTTCACGGTAAGACCATTCCAATTGGCAATTCTCATTTCACCTGAAAATTGTAAATCCAATCTGTCACTACGACTGCTTGGAGTAACTCGAGTGAAAATTACATCTATCAACAGAACATTTCGTTTCCTCTTTCTGGAGCCCAATTTAACAAAATATCAAATTGTTGTCTATTTCAGGATCTGAAACTGGGCACGCATTTGACTGGGGGAGCAGGCTAAATATTGCTCTAAAAATTGCTGAAGCCTTGACATTCATGCACGAGGAGCTTCGAAACGATGGAATTGCTCATGGAAACTTGAAATCCACGAACATTTTGTTCAACAAAAGGATGGAACCATCCATCAGCGAATATGGTCTCATGGTGGACGCAAACCAAGACCAGTCGTTTCTCTCTCCATCTGATAGGTTTAAGCAAAAATTCCTGGAAGGAGACCGCGCATACAACGCCTTCAAGGTCGATGTCTATAGCTTCGGGGTGATTCTTCTAGAGCTTCTAACAGGAAAGGCAATGCAATACAATGGGTTCGATTTGGCAAGTTGGGTACATACAGCGGTTAGAGAGGAATGGACGGTGGAAGTATTTGACATGGCCTTGATCTCAGAAGGTGCAAGTGAAGAAAGGATGGTGAACTTATTACAGGTAGCATTGAAATGCATAAATCGATCCCCGAATGAGAGGCCAAACATAAGTCAAGTCGCAGTAATGATAAATACTCTAAAGGAAGAAGAAGAAAGATCCATGATTTCTGAACCATGATCTGCAATAAAAGCAAGGAACTTAATTTTTCCTGTGATTATTTGGTTAAACAAATTTAACATGTACTAGAGATGGCATTTGGAAGACAAAGATGTTTGTTCCATGTGGTAGGACGATAGATTCTTTTCCTCAGAATTTGTAACCTACATCCTGTAGTCTATTAACATGAGTTCCAGTTTCATGATTGGCCTCATGCCCTGCCCTCCATTCAGAAGAAAACTCTCAACGTCATGCTCTCAATGAGAAAGAGAGTAATTTTGCAGGGGAAAATAATTTTAGCCTATCAATTATCGCATACTCTCTTATTTGATGATTAGGATTTAGGTCCAATGCTATATCTGATTTTCAATACATAAATGTACTAAAAAAATTTCTGCTTACAAAACACGTTTGCATGAGCAAAGCCGTTTTAATATTGTAACCCAAAAAAGGCGTTTTAATATATCTCCATTACATTTGAAGCTACATGGTCTAATTTGCTATTTCTTTATAAATCAATTTATCGTTCATTAGGATGAGTAGTAATAAATTTTATGAATATTGTACCGACATTGGTATCGAATTGGGTTTTGGTACGGTACTGTACCGATACCCAATATTTCAAGTAATTTTTTAAATTTATGAAATAGTCCATGATTTTTTTAAATTATAAAATAGTTTATTAGTATATTATATTGTATATTTTATAGTTATATATCAACTATGTCTACAAAAATCATATTAATAAAAATTTAAAATAACAACAATTTATTTATTTTTATTAACAATAATTTTCACATATTTCACATATAAATAATAACTACAATTAATATAAAAAAAGATCATTTAATCATCATTCAAGTATAAAATTAAGAACAACATAAGGTATTTGAAATATTACAATTTCATCATATAATAAATAATAATTACATCAAAATATCAAATAAAAAGAACAATAAAGCTCTTATTACAATTTACAACAAGAGTTCATGACGAGGAAATGACCAACTAAAAGTGAAACCTGAAACAAAACATATATTATTTAATTTACCATCAATTAAATATATATTATTTAATATATTTATTATTAATAGGAATTTAAAAAATTAATTTATTATTACATAATTAATTAAATAAAATTAATTATTACTAAAATTATAATAACTTAATTTAATTTATAAATTTAATTTAATAACTATTAATAAATATAATTAAATTTAAAAATATTTTTAAAATATATAAATTTCCAATAAAATTTGATTTAATAATTAAAATATTTCTAAAAATAAATATTAGTTTATAAATAATTATTTTTAAATTATTAATTTTTAAAAATAAAATATTTTAGTAATAATTTATTAATAAATATTATATAAAAGATTGAAATAAATTTAAATAAAAATAATTTATATTTAATTTATAATTATTAGTAATAAAAAATTACTTTATTTTAAAAATAAAATTAAAGCCGAACTAAATAAGTAAATAGCTAATTAAAAAATACT
>JAOSBL010000007.1:19888971-19912440 GCA_027568915.1 Erythroxylum roraimae
ACTAAACAACCTCCTAAAGAATCGGTCTTATTTGAGCTGAAAGAAATATCCTAACAGAAAAACCTAAACTCTCATCACTTACCTGAATTCAAGGCATCGTTAAAAATCACTGCTCAAAATCGAAAATTCCTCCTCTTTGATGTAGCAGGATAACGGGATCTGACCCCAAGGTGAACGCCTTCTTCACTAGCTTCGGTATGCTCCAAAGGGTGGAGGAGAAACTGTCTCCAAGAATTAAGCAGAAGAACCTAGAAGATAGCAGATTTGAAGAAGATGGGCGCGTGTTATGATTTATTTTCGTATACAAGAGATAGGTTAGAAAAGGATGGCTTTAAGATAATTTTGTAGAGAGAAAAACATAAGAAAGAGAGAGAGTGTAGTGTTGTGTGTCTATCTCTTATTAAAAAACCAACACACAGTAGGTATATATATACTGAAAAATAAGAACGCTGGTGGTAATAACAATGGCAATTAAGAAATATGAATTCAAGGAACATTATTAACGTTATGGTAATAAAAGGTAATTAAAACAATGGACGTTGCATGAAAACGTTAGAAACTAAAAAACAAGAAATGTATGCATTTAATCAAGTTTTGGAACGACCAAAATACCAACAGTTATAACAAAGATACAAATGTTAGCATGTTTGCTTTAAGGATCGTGAAGAAGAAGTTTATACCTCTAGACCAAGTCTTCACACCTGGACAGCTCCGCCAACGCAGAAGAAGACATTTTTATCCTAAAGAGGAAGATCAAGTATTAAGAAATGAAGAATCATGAGTTAAGACAGGAATCCCCACCTTGGATGAAATCATTAGCACAGAGAAGTAGAACGCACCTAGTGACTTTACCCTAATTTAGAAGCTTCTCGATCTCCCTTTCATTGGGAGGGATTACTTTACCATTTATAGAAACAACACGAACACTAACGTTTTGATACACTTCTGCCTTCACTACATTGTCTTTTGTTTTAGTATTAGCTTGATACAGTAACTAGCACGGTGTTGTTTTTGGTTGTTTCATGATTTCATTAACGTTGTCATTTAGCTTTTTTTATGAAAGGTAAATAATATATTGATCAAAATCATATACACAATGATCTTTGGGGCATATCTTGATCAAGACAGTAATCCAAAAAATACATTAATTCCCTAATACATCCGAAAAGAGGCTATAGCCAAATATATACAATGATCTTTGGGGCATACCTCGATCAAGACAGTAATCCAAAAGATACATCAATTCTCCAATACATCTAAAAAGAGGCTATAGCCAAAAATACATCAAACTCTCCAATACATCCGAAATATCAAAATGTAATAAGATCCATGGGGTACAATCTATATAAGATTATGTACATAACTATTTAATTTTGAGAACTACATCTAAGCTTGTAGCAAAAGCAGACTCTAGCTGTATGAGATTCCTTGTCTTCCATATTATGTATATGGTACACATGAATGTAATTCTAGCGGCTTTGCTTCTAAGACGTGCTTCAGTGTAGTCTTTCCAAATCCATTTGATGGCATTAACGCGTGGACATGGTTCGAGTCAATCCTAGCCGTACCCGGATTGCATTCCAAACTTCACCTGTAAAAGAGCACTTGAAAAATAAATGGTCAACAGATTCTAGTTCAACATTACAAAAGCCACATGTTTGATCTCTCTCCAAAAATTGTAAATTATCCTTAATTAGTAGTCTATTTCGAAGACTAAGCCATGCAATGAAGGAGAATTTTAGGGGTATGTACTACTTCCATATAAAAGCCATCCATGGTCTTCGTGTATGCTTGACTCTCAAGAGTTCATAAATTTTCTGTAATGAAGGGATTCCATTTACACACAGCTTTTGCATGCCATGGACTACTTCCCGTCGACCTCCCAATTTTACTACCAGTTCATCCTGAATCCATGCTAGTGTTTTCAACAATGGTGAGTCACAGTTGTAGGGATCCCAATCCCAAATGGATATACCCTTCAAATACACTTCATGTATCCATCTTACCCATAACGAGTCTACTTTAGCATGAATATTCCATATTACTTTGGCCAATAGGGCTGATTCCATTGCTTGCAATTTTTCAATCCCAGACCACCTTCATCTTTTGGAGTACATATATTTTCCCATGTCACTCTAAAGTGCCGGCCACCCCTGTTGGTCCCCGAATTTTTCTTTCTTTAGTTAAGCATGATTTAAATAATTATAAGGTTTGGATATGTGAATTGTTGGGAGTAAATTTTTTTTTAATGTCTATGTTAGTAGAATTTGTTGCATAGGTTAGTTGAATTAAAAGTAGTAAGAATACATAAAGGGGTATTTTGGGTAGTTTACTTTAGGTTAAAAACAATAAGGCATTAAAGGAACAGTAAGGTGGACTTTTCTCATTCATTAAGGGTAAAATGGGAAGGAAGAAGTGTTGTCTTCTTCCTAAAGAAGAGAAAAATGAAAATAGGAGAGAAAGAAGAAGTGAAATATGAAAACAAAAAGTGGGCAATAGAGGTTTCGGTAAAGTAGAGAAAAGAATGGAGATTTGAGCTAGGTTTCATCTTTTCTTAGTTTTAAAGAGAGAGTTTGAGGTTACTCAAGAGGGGAAAAAGAAAGAGGAAGGGAAGAAATTTCTTTAGAGTCAATAATCTCATAAATTGGGGAAAATTCAAGGTAAGTTTGATTTTTATACTTTGGATATATGGAAGGGTTTTGGTCCATGAAGTTTAGGAAATACATAGGTTTAAGTTTTCTAGAAATAATTTTATTGAATATGCTTTGTGGGTTTTCAATTTTGCAACCCTATTAAAGTTGGAATTTTTGCCTATGAAAAGGGAATCAAGAAAGACAAGAGGAGCAAGAGGAGAGGCACATTTGAGCAAGTATAAGCAAGGAATTCAAGGTGGGTTACATTTTTATAATTAAGGAATAAGCCATTAATGTCCCTTTCAAGAAATAGAAATAAATGATTTCAACTACTTTTCAAATGTGCATTTATTGCTCTTTGAATGCTTTGAGAATGTGCTTCATGTTTTGTATATGAATTGTGTTTTGAATTATGAAATGAAAAATGAAAATAATTTTTGAAATGATATCAAGTTTCGAAAAAGTGTTATTTTGGGCAATATGTTTACAAGTTATGAAATGCATGATTATATGAGTTTGTGGTGGTCCCCTAAGTTAAGTCAAGTGTATTTTGACAAAAGGCTTCTTTTGCCTACCCACTAGTGGCATGGAGCTCCTTTATGGACTTTCATAAGTTTACAGCTACGCAAGACCATTAAGTGGGATTGCGATAGTACGTTCTGTTCACGGCTACACAGGACCATTATGTAGAAGTGTGTAGTACGTTCTGTTTTTGGATCTACCCAAACCATTTTGCTGTGCTTATGTGCTCATGATACGTTGACAAGAGTGATGCATACATAATTTGCATTAATGTGAATTTTTACAATGGAAATGAATATTTCAATGATTTTGCTTGTTACCAGTTACAAAATTGTTACCTACGAGCTTTAAGCTCACCCCTCCATTTCCGTCCCATCTTCAAGTGAAGTGCATGAGATGGAGTAATTAAGAGTCGAGGCATCACTCCACTTTTGCAATATTTTAGTATTTTAAGCTAGTTTTGTATAACAAGGCTTTAGTTGCTATTTGAGCAAATTATTGCTCATGTATCTTTTGTATTTTGAGATTTTGAGATATTGATGTATTGTGGCTTGAAATGCCTATTAAAGCTTTGTAAAACTCTTATCTTTTGATGCTAATGGATTATGAATGTGTTTTTGCTCATGATTCTCAAAGTTTGTACATTGCATTTTCAAGTTTTTCATAGGGGTAAGAAATTTTGTTCTAACTTCTAGGGAAAAACTATTTTGATCTAGGCTAAATTAGACAAGTTGTCTTAGTGGAAGTTGTAGTTTATCTTTCTAGCTTTCCAATGTTATATAGTATGAAAATTTTGGACATTGGAGTTAAGAGATATGATCATTATAAGTGGTGATGCTGCATAGGATGTATATACAAAACAACTATAGTAAGGATAAGTCATTTGAGTTAAGATTTGGGAGTTTAATACAATCAAATTGGTAACTGAATGTTTAATGAGTGATATCGCATTATAAGAAGCGAATTTGGGAAGAGTATGAGTGAAAGTGATGTTAGAATGGATGTAGGAACCATTGGAGATGCTTTGGAGAGTGTAGTTAGTGATTTAGAACTTTAGGTGATGTGAGGAAGATCCTGTAGAAACCCGCTTCGTCTGATTCAGCTTTGATTGAATCCCTTCGTCGGATTCAACTTTGACTGAATCCCATCGTCTGATTCAGCTTTGACTGAATCCCTTCGTTAGATTCAGCTTTGATTGAATCCTATCGTCTAATTCAACTTTGTCTGAATCCCTCCATCTGATTCAACTTTGACTGAATCCCATCGTCTGATTCAGCTTTGACTGAATTCATCGTATACTTCAGCTTTGATTGAATCCCTCCGTTTGATTCAGCTTTGACTGAATCCCTCCGTCTCTGTTTGATTCAGCTTTGACTGAATCTCTCCATCTAATTCAGCTTTGACTGAATCCCTTCGTCTGATCCACCTAAACTTTTGAAAATTTGAAATTTTGACCCTCTAGATTGCCAAATCTCTTATCAAGGTCTTCACAAAAGTTGTAGACCTCGAAGTTCTCTTTGAAACTATCCTAAGACGATCCAAATCCGATATTTCTAGTGAAAATTATGTCAATTGTCCCGAAACAGGTTTAATAAGATTGAGATTAAAATCATGTTTGAATCAATAAGATTGTATTTTTGGTGATTGACTGGTGTGGGCACACCACCCTTGAGGGATGATGGCTAATGAGGGTTCACTCAAATAACCCTACAAGGTAATACGCTCTCGGTTTATGATTCCAGATGTTGGGCTCCGGAAACGGAGTCTAATAACCCCATAGGAACAATTTACAAATGGAGGTTAGCCTCTCCAGGACGGTTGTAGGGATAGGAAAAGTTTGAAGCCAAAATGAAAGCATTCCTTGAATGACTGAATTTATGAGTTCAATTCTGCCCACATATGAAACCATGAAGTAAAATAAGCCTCTCCAAGTTCTATAAGCACAGAAAACTGGGCCACCGAAACCTTTATAGGTGCCAATAGGACTCCTAAATATCGGACAAGAAATTCCCCTAAAGGATACTCCACCATCTGCCTTATGTTCTCCCTCTCATATCCATACACCCCTGCTAGGTATATACTGGACTTTGACACATTCACCTTCAGCCCTGCCACCCTTTGCAATTCGTCCAACATGTCTACTAGCGTGCCTATGGAAGCTTGATCACCTCTACAAAACAGTATAAGATCATCCGCAATAACGAAATGGGTAATCCCAAACTGTTTACACTTCGAGTGGAAATGGAATTGAGAAGTTGTTGTTCTGCTTTTTAACAACCTTGAAAAATACTCCAGCCCTAGTAGGAAAGTGTGGGTGACATTGGATCACCTTGTCTTAGTCCTCTTCGGCCTTTGAACATCTCATGCAATGAACCATTTATTGAGATTAAGTAGGAAGTAGTTTGCACACATTCCATGACCCACCATATAAATTGTGTAAGGAACCCCAAACCTATTATCATGTTCTCAAGAATCTCCCATGCAACCGTATCATAGGCTTTTGTAATATCTAGTTTTATTATGCATCTTACTGATACCCTCTTTCTTGTATAACCCCTAACATGTTCCTGGACTAGGAACACATTGTCAAGCATGTTTCTCCCTGGCACAAAGGCAGTCTAAGCTGGATCAATAATTTTCCCCACAACCTTCACCATACGCTCATTCAGTATTTTGGTAATTTTGGTAATCACCTTGTACGCCACGTTCAAGCAAGCAATGTGTCTAAAGTAAGTTACGTTCGATGCAGCCTTAGTCTTAGGAAGAAGGGTGATAATGGTGTTGTTAATCTATTTCAGCAATTTCCCAGTGGCAAAAAAACTCTTGTACAGCTGCAATTACATCTGGCCTAACTCTTTCCCATTGCTTTTTGAAGAAGGCTGAAGTGTGTCCATCTGCACCCGGGGCTTTGTCATTACCTATGTCAAACATGACCCTCTTGATCTCCTTATTGCTGATTGGAGCAACCAAAGATTCATGTGTCCGCTCATCCAGGACCATTCCATTTCTTACAACTCCAAAATCTATCCTGTGCAGAGGAGATGCTGAACTAAGGAAGCCTTGGTAATAACTTAGATAGCAACTTACCACTTCTTCCATTGAGGTGGTTGCGGTTCCATCTTCCCTTATGAGGTGGGAGATAGTGTTTTGTTTTCCTCTTTTCCTAACTACTGCATGGAAGTATTTGGTGTTTTTATAAGCCTCAATGAGATGTATACACTTAGCTTTGTGTTGAAAAAAGTGCCTTTCTGCATCCAGTAGAAATTTAACATGCTTTATCTTGGTTTTCACTTCTTGATTTAACCCAATATCATCAGGCCTATTGAGGGAGGCCTTGTATGCTGCTTGAAAAACCTCTTGTGCTTCCTTGACCTTATTAGAGATGTTCCCAAAAGCCTCGGAGTTCAATAACTTCAGGGGATATTTTAACTCCGTTAGTTTCCTGTACATAGTATATTGGGTTATGCCCCCCACTGCCATCTCCCAACTACTATCTATAATATCTTGAATCCGAGGATGTGAAAAACTTAAAAGGTTTCTTACCTAGCAGCTCCATACGGTTGATATCCACTAAAACTAGGCAGTGGTCTGACTCTGCCTTCATTTCCAAGAAGTGAGTTGAGCAATTATATCCTAGAGACTCACATGCTTGGTTCAGTAAGACCCTGTCAAGTTTAGCCCATAATTGATTTTTGTTCCAAGTGTAAAATTCCCCTCTACTTAGAGCATCTTCTAACCCTAATGCCAATCTGAAATCCAGTAAGTCTTTAAGTAGGTAATTCGAGGGAGGCTGGCACCCTAGCCTTTCACTTGCAGTACAAACACAATTGAAGTCACCCATTATGATCCAAGGCCCCACTAAATCTGCATTCACTTCCTTAAGTTTCTGCCATAGCTCCCTTCTTTTTGCGACACTATATAAACCATAGACGAATGAAACTGTACAAGTGAACTGTGATATGTTGCACTGAATCCCAACATGAATGTATTGCTCTCCTATCTCCAAAACTTGAAACTTATAGAAAGTGGGATTCCAGATAATACACATTCTTTCTCCTGTAATGGAACTAAAATTATGACAGCATTCCCAACCTCTAAATCTATTTCTCATCATCTTGTTCACACTATCACTGGATAATTTTGTTTCAAGTAGAGAAGCAAAGTTACAGTCGTGTTGCCTAACGAGGTTGACAACACTATGTTGTCTCGAGGCCTTGTTTAGGCCTCGGACATTCCAGGATAGTAACTTCATTTTTCAGCTAGGGGAGGCCGCCCCCCTCCTATCCTCTTTGAAGCTTCAATATTACTTTTACCCATATCCTCCCTATTACTGCCCTCCTGCCTTATATTCCTCTTCTCACTCCCTGTCCTATTAGGTTGCGTCATGACTGCCTTCCCCTTGTTGGCAATCCTGTAATTTTGTACCTTCTGCCATTCTCCCTCATATACAATTTTGGAACCCATCTGAGGTTGACTCTTCTGTCCCCTTATTCCAATGATCTCTTCCCTGCATCCCATTCCTTCAGTACAAACTTCCTTCTGCAATTTTGTACTCCCTCATTAGCAGTAATTCCTTCTGGAGCTACTTCCTGTTGGGCTGCTGATTGTTCCTGTATGCCCCTCCCATCTCCTGGTTAGGCTGGTTCGTTTCCCTATCTTCCTCGACAGTTTCAGTATCCCCTACGATTGTAGTATCCCCCATCTATTTCTTCTTGTTTTTTCCCTTACAAACAAAAAGGTTGTGTCCAAATTTCTTACAGTGACAGCAGTAGTTAGGGTAGGTCTCATAAAGCACCATTTGAGTATGTCTAGTACCTCCAGGCATTTTCACTTCAAAATTTGTTATAGGTAGTTTGGAGACATCAACTTCAACTAATAGTCTTACATAGCCTATACGGGACTTATTGCTGGTAATCTTATCTGTGCACAAAGGATTTCCAATTCGGGAACCAAGCTTTGACAGGCCCCTTTCATTCTATAGCTCCAAAGGCACATCTGGAAGTTGCAACCAAATAGGAACTTCCTTGAAGTCTTTGTAGTCAAATGTGAAACCTCGAGAAAGTTTCTTTAGCAGTAGAGTTCTCCCATACACTACATATGGACCTCCTGCCAATACATTGGTACGATCCTCTTCTGTAACGAATTGGAAAATCATCCAACCCTGAGCATGAGGCAGAATCTTACATTGTACGTTCCATTTCGCTATTTGCCCTTCGAGATCCTTCATCCCTTAGAACCTCCCTGTGAAGCAACCCACAAGGCAGTATCCCCATGCTTGCTCAATTTTTGTTACGTCCTCTTCCTCTATGGTAACTTCCTCTTCTACTTGGACAAAGTCAAGCTTCATCCCTTGTTTCATCTCTTTGTTGTTCCTAAATAAACTGACATAAGAAGGTTTAATGTTGCCTTCATCATGCTTGTCTGAAGTTGGCTTTGGCATTCTGCCGAGCACCTTCAAGGTAGGTTCTTCCTTCTCTGACTCCAATGTTTCTGAATTTGCATGTGCCCCATTTGAATCATCCTCAGATATGGTTGACTCATCGTCATTATCAATTCCCCAATTCCTTCCCCCACTAGTACTTGCATTTGCACTTTTCCTTCGGATACCTACTCCATTATTCTCATCAGTCAACAATCCCTCCTGCCTTTTTTCGCTGTGAATGTTTTCCCTCTTTTCCCTGTTTCCCCTCGCTTGCTCCTATCTACAGACACCAGCATTGGACTAATCCGTTGCTTTCATTATCAACTGATTATTTTTCTTCCCCTCCATATTGCCTTGAATCCCGCCTTGCTGTATTGGTCTTGTTGCTCCATCTCTGCTTACTCCAGAAGCCATGTTCACTTCTTTGTCACCTCCTGCAATAATTTGCGTATTGGCCTGTTTCGTTAGAGGATAGCTCTTCGCACTTACTTCCTGCACTTCATCATCAACAATGTCTAGGTTTCTCATAGATGCTTCTCAGGCTGTCTGTAAACCCATGACACAGCCTACCGTAATGTCTCTGCCCTTATGAGGCATCTTCTTCTTCTTGCCCATATTTCGAACTCGAGAAGCCTAGCAAGGTTTAACCCTACAATTTCCAACCTTCAAAGTCAACACGAATTTCAATCTCAGTTCACTAGATAAGGTTAAGAGTTGAGCGTATGGTGGCTATTAGGTATACGATGCCTAGGAGAAAAATCGCCAAGGGTGAGAGAACTCACGTCCGTATAGATTGTAGGAGAAGATGCTGGAAACTTGTATGTTTATATTTCATAATTTTTACAATATATTTAATTTTTCAAAAAAATAGTTTCTTGTGTGTGTGTGTGTGTGTGTGTGTGTGTGTGTGTGTGTGTGTGTGTGTGTGTGTGAAATTAAATAAAGAGAAAACTATCAAATATTGAATAAATCAACACCAACTCGTGGGTTACCTTTTGACCAAGTATTGGGCATTATTAACATATTATTCTTTATTTGTTATTTGAAATATCGAGTCATTGTCCACTTACTTTTTATTATCTACTCCTTAGTTGATCCTAGTCTTTAGGAATTATGAGTTAGTGGGTTTGTTGCTTAATATTAGCAAGTGAAGAGGGAAAAGTGGGATACTTACCATTGTGACCTATGCTAAGTAAAGGCATTGAATAACACTTAAATGAAGCACATCCTTCAAAGTTTTTCTCTTCTATCGTTTGAGTAAGCTATTAAGAGCACTTTGCTTATTTTATTTATTGCCAAGTTTTTGTCCTCTATGAGCTTTTATACTTGAGTACTTCATTGTTTCATTTGAGAGCATCAAAGCTTTTATTTTCTATTAAAAGCTTTGCAGCTTTTTTTCATGAGATTGAGTGCTTTGTAAGCCATTTGGGTTCTTCATCACAAAATTTTGCATTATAAAATTATAAATTTCCATACCTAAGTTATCCAATTAGACAGAAGCATGCTAAAATATGTTACCATGATATTTTTTAAAGGACTTTAATAATGGATCATATAAATATTTATTTATGGAAAATACTACAATATTTTTGGTATTTATATATGATTAAGTGATACATCAATATAAATATATAATTGGTTATGATAGTTACAAGTTTTATTCTATTAAAAAATGGTAATGATCTCACTTATATTGCCTTTTCTTTTAATTGATTCTTTATTAATCACTTTTAGTTTAAATAATTTTTTTCAATTGTAACGAGAGGAGTTTGTTAAAAAATGAACAACACTCTATGCCAATAAAGGGAGGTGGAATTCCAAACAGCACGCTGTTAGTGGTTCTAAAAAAATGATAACAAGGTGAGCAGTCATCAAGGTGAATGGAGTGTTTGTGCAGGGGAAGGTTCTAAGAACCATGAAAATAGCCAAAAGTTTAAAGAAGAGTGCTACAAGGACAAGAAGAAGGATCATATGGCGAAACATTTTCAATCAAAAAAGAAGGGTGTGGAGAGTAATGTTGCTACTTTCAAAAGTGAAGATGAATGGGATGTTAAAATATTGTCGGTCAAAGAAGAAGGGTGTGGAGAGTAATGTTGTTACTTATAAAAGTGAAGATGAATGGAATGCTGAGGCATTCTTTGTTGCAGATGAATAGGAACTAGCCTTTATAGCAACAACATTCAATAAAATCTTAAGGAACTTCCACAACTTGAAGTAAGAATAGACATTATATGTGTAGGTTGTCAGTATATAAACGTGCACCAGTTGTGGTACGAAGAGTCCAAATTTAAAGCGAAGGAACCATTAAAGTTGATTCACTTTAATGTGTTTGGAACAATTAAGCTAGCTTCCATTAATGGGATGAAGTACATGACGACCTTCATTGACTACTTCTCGAGGTATATGTGAGTTTACTTTATGAAGGAAAATTTTGAAACTTTTTCCAAGTTTAAAGAAGTAGCAAAAGCGAAGGTTGGTAGAAAAGTTCATTATCTATGCACATACAATGAGGGATAATACACCTCATATGAGTTCTCATATTTCCTTTGGGAGTATAGAATACGCCATTAGTTCACATATGCCAGCACTCCATAGCAAATGGCATAGCATAAAGGAAGAACAGGCACTTGGCATAAGTATGTCGAAGTATATTTCATGCGAAGAATGTTCTAGAATGATTCTGGGTGGAAGTAATGAAGACTGCGGCCTTTATGACCAATAGACTTCCTCAATAAAGGTTATGTTTTTCTCACCTTCTGGAAAAATATGGAATATAAAGCCTACTGTTGATCATTTTCGAGTCTTTGAATATTTATGTTATATACTTGTATATAATCACTTATGTAGCAAGATGGGAAAAGAGGATGTTAGTGTATCTTTGTAAGATACAATAGTTAAAGGAAAGGATAGTAATGTTGTAATCTAACAATTAGGAAGTACTACATATCCTCGAATATGGTGTTTGATGAAGCTTCCTTATGGTGTTCCTCAAACAAGGAAATACTACTAAACTTAGGTGTTTTTAAAGGGGTATCAGAAACTTCTCAACTTCGGTTGGGTTCAGATGAAGCTAAGGTTACAGATAATGGAGATGACGAAGAAGGCGTAGCTTAAAATCCTTGGCAAATAGGTATGTACCAAAGGCTAAGCAAAGACAATGAGCCAAAAGAAGTAGATACATTAATTGCACTCAAAAGATCAACAAGAGTCAAAAAGCCAAATCCCAAGTATGCCAATGCCACCATAGTAGAAGGAACATATGCAAAAGAACCATAGACATTAGAGGAAGCATATAAAAATCCTAAGTTGATTAAAGCTTGGAAAAGGAAATTGCTGCAATAGAATGAAATCAAACATGGGAGCTCACACCAAATTCAGGAGATGTTAAGTCTATTTCCTACAAATGGGTGTACAAGATGAAACATCGAAAAAATGGATTAATAGAGAGGCACAAGACTTGTCTGGTAGCTCGAGGGTTCTCTGAACAATATGGACTAGAATGTAATGAAATGTTTAGCACGGTTGCAAAGCTTAAAATTTTACAAGTCCTACTAGCACTTGCAGCTAGTAAAAGTCACAACTTGTGGCAGATGGATGTAAATAATGCATTTTTGCATGGGAAGCTGGATCGGGAGATCTATATGGATCAACCAATAGGTTTCAAAGTCTAGATCATTCTAAGTGTATGTGTGTGAGCTCCAGAAGGCACTTTATGGGTTAAAGCAAGCATCAAGGCATGGTATGGTAAGGTTGTTGAATTTTTTGCTCACAGTGGTGATTCAGTGACATATGCGAACTCTAGCTTGTTTGTCAAAGCTAAAGGAGAGAAGCTATCTATCCTGCTAGTGTATGTGGATGATTTAATTATCACAGGAGATTGTGAAGAAGAAATTCTTTGAACCAAAGAGAATTTGTCAATTTGCTTTTAGATGAAAGAACTTGGACAACTTAAGCATTTTCTTGGTCTAGAGATTGATCATACTCAGGAAGGAATATTTCTCCATTAAAAAAATAATTCCAAAGATTTGTTGAAGAAATTTGAAATGCTTTTATGCAAGCCAATCTTGACGCTAATAGAACCAAATGCCAAAATGTGTGCTCATGAAGGGAAAGATTTGGAAGATGCCATAATATACTAATAGTTGGTAGGATGTCTTATCTACTTAACTTTAACAAGAACATATATTTCTTTTTATAGTTAGTGTGATGAGTAATTACATTCAAAATCCAAAAAAAACTCATTTGGAAGTATTTCAACGAATCACGAGATATATGAAGAGTACGCTTGGTTGTGGTATTATGTACAAGAAGGTGGAGATCATATGCTAGTTGGCTATTGTAATGCTGACTATGCAGGTGACCAAGATGCCCAATGCTCAATTACTGGGTATATTTTTATGCTTCGATCTAAAGTAAGTTCTTGGTGTAGCAAAAGACAACCAACAATGTCTTTGTCAACCATAGAAGCGAAGCACCGAGCGACATCAATTACAACTCAAGAAAGCACTTGGGTTATGCAATTATTGAAGGACTTGTGTCAGCCAGAGTATAGTATCCCTTTGGTTGGCAGAGAATCCAATTTTTCATACAAGAACTAAGCATATGGAGGTGCGTTACCATTTTATAAGAAAGAAAGTCTTGCAAATAGAAATTGAGTTGGAACATGTCAAAACAAAAAACCAAGCTACAAATTTGTTTACCAAAAGGTTTGGCTGGCAATAAGTTTGGAAATCTCTATCATCAGCTCAGTATAATGAAAAGAATAGAATTTGGCGTTGAGAGGGAATAGAATAAATCAACACCAACTCGTGGGTTACCTTTTGACGTAGTAGTGTACATCATTAACATATTGTTCTCTTTAGGAATTGTGAGTTAGTGGATTTATTGCTTAATATTAGCAAGTGAAGAGAGAGACGTGAGATACTGACCATTAATTGTGATCTATGATATATAAAGCCATTGAGTTGCACTAAATGAAACATATCCTTTGAAACTTTTTCTCTTCTATTATTTGAGTAAGCTATGAAGAGCACTTTGCTTATTTTATTTATGGCCAAGCTTTTGTCCTCTCTGAGTTTTTATACTCGAGAACTTCACTGTTTCATTTTAGAGCATCAGAGCTTTGATTTTCTATTAAAAGCTTTGCAACCTTTTCCCGTGAGGTTGAGTGCTTTGTGAGCCATGTGGCTTCTTCATCACAAAAATTTGCACTATAAAATTATAACTTCCATACCTAAGTTATCTAATTAGACGGAAGCATGTTGAAAAATTTTAGCGTGATATTTTTAAAAAAATGAATTTAAGAATAAATCATATAAATATTTTTAACGACAATTCCTATATATAGTATTTATATACAATTAAGTGATACATCAATATAAATAGATAATTGCTTATGGTAGTTAATTGACACTATCGATTGAATGAAAAGGATATATTTTTTAAGATAAAATTTGTTGACCTCGTGATTTGATATATTTAATAAATGGGATTTAATATAATTTTACTCTTTTTTTTTTGTTGCGTCGTAATTATATAATTTTTGTTTAATTGTCACTAGATCGACTTCTTAATTAGGAGAGTGGTCAATCAATAAAACTTCTCGTCAAGTGTCTTTCAATTAAAAAGTTTTAAATTTAAACCATAGTCGGATATTATTTATGACTTTAGTAACTAGAAGAATAATATATTAAGAGTAGGAACATATAAATATTTACCAAATTCAACGATTAATTAATTCTAAATTAAAATTTTATCAAATAATTTAATTAAAGCACGTTATTTATAAATGGTTATATGTCACCACTGATAAAGTTGAACATGCTAGATTCTTAGTTTTGATACAGAAGCTTATATTTCAAATGGTTGCAAGCAACAACCTTAACTTTTGGTCAACTTTGTTAGTTGAGTATTCGACAATAATCATCACCAAAAGGAAAAAAAAGAAGTCAAACCACTACCAAATATTGGTTGGCCTTAGTAATCACCTGCCCTTTTTGCTGGTTAATCAAAGAACGTTATTTAGAAGATGCCGTGCGTCCAAGACAAGCGCATGTGACCTACTTACCATTGGCGTTTGTTTGTATTGTATGCAACATCTCTCATACTTTTTGTTTCACAATTTTAGTAGTTAATGCTGGATATGGAGGCTGTTTTATTGTCCACATAAGACATGCAGCTTAGCTGATAAGCTAAATCTTTACTTTTGTAATTCAAGAACATAGGTTTTCACTTGAGTGAACCCTAAAAGGTAAAAGGAAGCAGGAAAACGTGACATGCAAACCTAGGATGAGCTTATAGAACGGGTGGGTGGATGAAATGTTTTTAATCTTCCCTTCAGATAAACTGGAAGGCTTGCCAAGATTGGAGGACATTAATTTGCAATGATGAGTAGGTTATTGTACCGAAAACAATGATTGAATATCGATAAAATCCTGAAGAGTAAAGAAGTCACAAGGGCCACTGTGCAGAATCAAATTGCTGAGTGTTAGTGGACCTTTCAATCATTACAGGTTGAAGGAAGGAACACTTTGTCTCTGGCTAACTGTACACAGTTGCAGGGACTGAAAAGTTCTAGATAATAGTACCATCATCGGTGGAAGTTTGGTTAAGAGATCATATAGTCAACAAAGGACAACTTGCCACGATTCTACACAACTACTCCACCCCTTAATTTACCTCCACCCCTGCTAATTTGCTATAATCAAATATTGTTAGATAACGGACAAACCATGAATCCTTTTTGTCATGGCGCAAACAAGTTCAAAAGCCAGACCCCATCATCACCAAATGCCTACCAAACACTTCTTTGTTTGATCTCCATGCCAAGCTAGTTCCCTGAAAGCCTCACCTTCCCTAAGTCTATCTTTCTCCTTGGTCTTGAAACTGAAACTTCTCAGCTTTCACGGTCAAGAAAGAGACATGAGAAAAGTTTGAACTGAGGTAAGCCCGCCGTAGATTCTTAGCTAGCTCGCTCACCCTTTCATCTTCTTTAACCTTCACTCAAGTAGTAATCTTAAAGGTAGTTTTTTTTTTTCCCCCTCCTTAAAGTGCTGCCAAACTTATTAGAAATTCCTGTCCTTGAGACAACTTCCTGCTAAAATGTCTCGAATTCTTTTTGCAATCAAGCAAGAAAATGATTCTGCCTTAGTTTCGCCTCCCCTATCAGTTCCATCCCCTGTCAACACTTCCTATTACAGTTTCAGTTCTGAAAGAGAATCGACCTCGTCGTCTTCATCTTTCAACAGAGTCAGTCCTGTGCTTCTTTGGGTCATAGTAATACTAGCTGTTATCTTCTTCGTTTGTGGTCTTCTCCATTTGCTAGTAAGATTTCTCAAAAAGAGGCCATCTTTCTCCCCAATATTTCATTCCAACAGATTCCAAGAAACCTCAGGGACTCAGTCTCTTCAAAGACAGCTTCAGCAGCTATTTCGCCTGCATGACTCGGGCCTCGACCAAGCTTTTATCGATGCTCTACCTGTGTTTCACTACAAAGACATCATGGGCACAAAGGAACCATTTGATTGCGCAGTGTGTCTGTGTGAATTCTCAAACCAGGACAAGCTCAGGTTGCTGCCTGTCTGCAGTCATGCGTTCCACATTGACTGCATAGACACATGGCTGCTCTCCAATTCTACTTGCCCTCTTTGTCGTGGGGCTCTTGTGGGCTCCAATCTTCTCTCTGCAAACCAATTATTCAATTTGGATGCTTCCAGGGAAGCATCAAACGGGGTCCTAAATGTTGAAGAGCATGGATCTTGCAATTGCCAGAGACCAACTGTCATACAGGAAACTGACACTGACAGGAGGATATTCTCAGTCAGACTCGGGAAATTCAGAAGCTTGAATGAGTTAAATAAGCAGGAGAGTAGTTTAGAGACAGGAGAAGGTGAAACTAGCAGATCGAATTTGGATGCTAGAAGATGTTACTCGATGGGCACAGTTCAGTATGTAGTGAGAGACTCAAATCTGTTAGTTTCCTTGTCATTTGAGGATCAAAATGGCAAAGAAGACAATACATGCTCTCCAGTAGATGGGAATATGGAATATAAGAAAATCAGAGGTAAGACAAGAGGTGACAGCTTCTCAGTTTCAAAGATTTGGCTTTGGTCCAAAAGTAGCAGATTTCCAAGTTCTTCAACTGCTCATGTGGACACCTCTTCTCTTCCTATAAGATAGAGTTGATTATAGAGTCATCTGTTTCATTTTCCCATGGTTGATGATTCAATTACACAAACAAAAGGTTGTAGAACTGCTAGTCTGTTCTGTTTTTTGTTTTCATATACAATTTGTTTTGTAATTGAAGATGGAATCTGAAATTTTTTATGAGGGAGGCCTAGATATGGAATTCCATTGTTGCCTAGTTCTATAATCCAGCCCATTTGGAAAGGATGTTAAGTTGGTGATATAATTGTCTTGGTGTACGGCTATAGAAAAAACAAAAACAACTAAAATTAAAGTAATAAATCTCAAATAATTAATTTTTATACGTGTCCAAATATAGATCATTCGCAATATACCTGACATTATGTGACAAAAGTATAGTAAAAGAAATTATTTATGTTAAAAAATCTCATAATAAAAAAGAATTCACTAATTAGATATTAAATGATGAGCTTTCAAAATTTGAGTCATATGATTATAGTATACTACCTCACATTGTAATTAAATTTACAAACTTATTTTTTCTCACTTAGTGAAGTTATATATATATATATATATATATAAAGAAAAACCAATCCGACCGTTAATACTAACTCGAGGTAAATTGACACTATAAGAGCCTCGTGCATCGGAGCATACCAAAAGTTTGGGACAGGGCCCCCGTCCCTCTCTCTCGCTCGGGTAAAAATGGGGGAGAGACTGACAGTAGGCGTCTCAAACATCCCAAAAACAGTCATAGCGGAAGACCTCCTGCGTTATCTGGAATCCCAGCTCGACCCTTGCCTTGGAAATCTTGAAAGAGCACAAGAACCGGAAGTCTCATGGCATTAGTCGCATTCAGTTCACTTCTCTCGACTTCAAGCACAAAGCTCTGTCCTTTCATATCCAAGACAAGCTCATCTTCAAATCCCACAAGCTCAACATTTCAGAGACCTATGATGACATCATCCTATGTGGATTTGCATATGGGTTTCATGAGAGAAGAACGTTGCATGTGTGTGTTGGAGATGTGGGAGGGTGTGGGAGGTTTGGTGATGCCTGAGATAAGGAGAGTGGATTTTTGGGTGTGGGTTAATGGGGAGTGTTATACGTTGGAGGTGACATTTGAGGATATTTTGGAGGCCGCTGGTTGCTGTTTAGGAGGTAATCAAATCAATGCACTTCTCTTGAAGGCATCGTGTGGTAGGAATTTATTCTTTTGTTTTGAGGTTATGATTGAAGGAATACTGATTAAAGATAAGAAGAAAGAAAAGGACCAACTTTTTGGCCTAATGTTTTGGGTTGGTTGGTTTTGCTGTGTAAATCATTGCTGAAATTATTTGTTTGTAGTGGTACATTGTTTTTGCATTTACATTTTTGATTACCTTCTCACACACTGTCTTGGGACAGTCGGCAGACCGATCTGATAAAGATTCATAGAAAACGTTTCTTGATAGGTTCTTGAATGAAAGAAAGATAATCTAGATGAATCTTGAATGAAAGATCAAACAAAGATTCAAAGAATCACAATCTTGGATGTTTCTTGATCAATCTTGAAATTTCTTTTCTCTTGTCTACTGTTCACGTTTTTTTTAATTGATGATTAAGAAAACAAAGAATCAACTAAAGAAACAAGAACATAAAGAACCAATAATCGCAGATTCGTTCCAAACAATTAAATCCTAATTTTTTGTGATTTTTTTCTAAGAAATCAACAAAGAAAACAATGAGATACGTATAAGTTCAATAGAATTAAGCCAAAGCTTTGATACCAACTGATACGGAAACTCGAAGAAAAAAAAGTTCTTTGAAACCCCCTAATCCTATTGAATCAAAACCTCAATCTTTCTATTCTAAGAACATGCTAGATCAAACCCCAATTATACGAAATTGAGACCCAAACCCAAAGAAAACAGAAGAATTGAACACGTCACTAGCGATTAGCTTGATAAGTGATGCAATCCTTGAAGTAACAACAAGAAGGACACGCCTTTCTTGAAGAGAATATTTCTAAATTTCATTAATCAACTAATTTGATGTTTACAAGTATAAAATAAGGTATTATACCCTTGCCCATGTCCTAACCCTAAAAGTAATAAAGAAAACAAACCTAATCCTAACTAGTTTAGGAGTTTATAGCCTAATGACGCAATCTGATCCTAATCCACTTAGGATTGGGCTAAACTAACTTAAATAAGACCAAAATAAATTAAATAAACCTAAGGGGGAATGGGCCTATTGAAGCACTCTACTTAGGCCCACATGCTTGGTTGTCCAAAACTAGCTTAAAATAAACTAAGGCAAGTGACTTTTAATGAGTGCACATGCTTATAAATAAATATCCAGTCCATAACAAGTCTTTTGACCCTAAAAAATAAAGGATAAACAACAAGCCTAATGTATTAAATTAAGCCTATAAAAATAATTGAACTTGTCTTGAAATTTGGCTGAGTATTAGCCCCTCCACATGCCCTCTCTAAAAGAATCATAAGCTTGACTACTCCACTTGAATTCTCTATGGATGGTTCGGCCTTGTTATTAAGGTGAGATGTAATGTGACTTTGAACAAACCATTGAAGTGCTTGTTTAAGCCTTGCTGCACATTGCCTTGTAATAGGTTCACTTGGCAAAGTAAGCTTGTCTTGGCGTGTGGCAACTTAATCTCCATTGCTGCCATGTCTTCTTGTATCATTTCCTCCCTCCTCAAAAGGATTCTTCCTCGAATCAGCCCCTACATTATCAAATGGAGAGAGATCGACAACATTAAATGTAGCAGATACTTGATACTCACCTGGCAAATCAATCATGTAGGCATTATCATTAATCTTTTCAAGGACTTGGAAAGGTCCGTTGCCTCTAGGATCTAACTTGGATTTTCTTCGCTTAGGAAACCTCTCTTTCCTAAAATGCACCCAAACCCAATCACCAAGCTCAAATTGCATCAACTTTCGCCCTTGATTAACTATATGTGCTATCTCACCTTCTCATGAATGTTGCGCACCAAATCTGCCTTCTTTTGTCCATCTGCACTAGTTATCTCACTTAAAGGTAAAGAACACAAATCTAAAGGCGTTAATGGATTAAAACCATAAACAATCTCAAAAGGTGAATAACCAGTAATAGAATGTATGCTCCTATTGTATGCAAATTCAACTAATGACAAACATTCTTCTCATGTTTTAATATTTTTACCAACCACAGCATGCAAAAGAGAACCTACAGTCCTATTCACCACTTCAATTTGTCCATCAATTTGAGGATGGCAAGTAGTAGAAAACAAAAGTTTAGTACCTATCTTACCCCAAAGAACACGCCAAAAATAGCTCAAAAACTTCACATCACGGTCAAAAACAATAGTCTTAGGAACACCATGCAAACGCACAACATCCCTAAAAAATAACTCAGCAATATTTATAGCATCATCAGTTTTATGACATGCAATGAAATGTGCCATCTTACTAAACCAATCTACTACTACAAATATACTATCCCTACCCTTTTTCGTCCTAGGCAGCCCTACAAAAAAGTCCATAGATATGTCAGTCCACGGATGCTTTAGCACAGGCAAAGGTGTATACGAACCATATGGATGAGTCTTAGATTTCGCTTGTCTTCATACGACACACTTAAAACAAATTTTCTCATGTTAGGCCAATAAAAATGTTCACAAAGTATGTAATATGTCTTTTGAACCCCAAAATGACCCATCAAACCCCCACAATGTGATTCATGCACAAGGACTTCACGCATAGAACATTTAGGCACACATAACTTGTTCTTCCTAAACAGATAGCCATCATGTCTATAAAATCTTTGGAATGCAGCATGCTCACAAGCACCAAACATATTGCCAAAATCAGAATCCAAAGCATACAAATCTCTAATGTACTCAAACCCCAACAATTTAGAACTTAAAGTCGTGATTAGAGTGTACCTTCTTGAAAGTGCATCAGCAACTACATTCTCCTAACCTTGTTTGTATTGTAACACGTATGGAAAGGTCTCTATAAAAAGATATTTTTCACAGGCCTTATCCAATTGAATGCTTTGGTGTTGATCTTGATCGAGATCTTTATTTCATATGAAGGGACAAAGATCTTATCCCATGCCAATTTGAAACCCCAATGGATTACTTTGGCAGAAGACCCTATATAATGGATCACAATGTAACACTAAAGGTAAACTAGAATTGACAGAACATTTCTGAATATAAAATATCAGTGTCTGTTCTTAGCTATGAGTATCAGCTACTTCTTTAATGAAATTGGAAGGAAATTGAGAAGTTTATTGATGATTATATGATAAATGATACTTTAGGTGCCATCTTTACTGCCCATTTAGTTCATCTGAATGTGAACCTCATAAAGCGTATGAAGATATTTGTTAAGATATCTTATTAATTATTTTGGGCATTATTTGTACTTCGGTATAATTAGATATATTTGGAATATCATTACGATAAGAAATTTACTTTATATGGGATTCTTAAAGAAAAGATAACGTGAAGGATAAAATCTTTTAGGAGATAAGATTTATTTGGGATAAAATCACCATGTCTTATTAAAGATAATGAGCAGATTTTTTGGTGATTTTAGAGTTATCTTTAGCAGCTGTATTTCAGTGATTGTAGCTCTCTTTGGTAGTAGATTTTGTGGGATTGGCATGATCCATGGCAACTCTGTTTTTCTACTTGTGTTTGAATTTTTTGATAGCTGAGTAAAAGTGTTTTTTGTAAGAAAAAATGAGCTTTCAATTGATCAATATTTGTAGTTGTATTTTCTTTGTGTGCTGGAAAATATTACACAATCTATCTATCATCTTTGACAACTATGTTTGTGAAAAAAAATATGCAGCCGATTGATTATTGATTGCAGCTATGTTTTCTTGATGCTTGGGTGAACAATTACAAGATTTATCCATCTATAATAGCAGCTATGTTTTATGTGATTTGATGATCAATTGCACATTCAATTGATGATTTGTGTGGATGCATTTTTTATGACTTAGGGCTGCAGGTTTTGATTGATAATTTGGGGCTATTGGTTTTTATTAATGATCTAGGGCTGCTGGTTTGATTAACGATTTGGAGCTGCCAGTTTTTGTGGTCCTTTTCATGGTTGATTTCAATATATACAACAGTCTATCGATTGATTTTTGCGATTGTGTTTTTTGGATGTTTCGGTGATGAAACACATGTTCGTTTGATGATCTTTATGGTTGTTGTATGTGGGATTATTCAGTGATTATTTCGAAGGTTCACACCAGAATTTTTGTTGGACGACTTCCTATGATTTTGGGTTGATGAGGCTGCATATATAGGGGAGTATCTTTTAACAAAAGTGCTTCTTTGTTTACGTTATTATTTCAATCACTTGAGATTATACTTTCGTATTCATTATCTTTCGTTGTTGCACGAGTTGGTTGTGCTATTAGGTGTAAAATACTTTCATAGTGTGTAAGCACGAGTAGGTAACGTCAAAGGGTGAGTGATATCGGCTCATTAAAGCCTTGTGTAAGACTATTAGTATAAGTGGATAGTGTCAAAGGGTGAGTAATATTGACTCAGTAAAGCCTTGTGTAAAACTATTGTACTTTAGTAAAAGTGATTAAGCTGAGTGAGAGCCTTGCAAACGTAGGCTGGGTGTGTCAAACTGCATTATCAAATTTTGATTGTTGATTTATTTATTGCTCATTTAATTTTTCAACTTACATTTTAATTCTGAAAAATTGACAGTTGTTAACATAGTTGCTTTCTAGTAAGCAACCATTAGGATCATGTCAAAACAATTGCAGCAGAACTTATAAATGACGGAACTACATCCTTCAAGATTTTCATAAAGAATGTTTGATATTAACAGATCTTCAGTCCATAGCAGTTGATTCTGCAAAGACGGGAGTGCCAACCAAGATGCCAAAGAATCACATAAGGATGGCATCTGCTCCTGACCTAGCTCGGCCTGACCCACGAACTGGCCTGCTCATGATCAGGCCCCAAGCCCGATGGGCCACGGGCAGGTCAAGCTCTGGGCATTTTTATATTTTGTGACTTGCCCTTCCCTCTAAGTAACTTTAATAAAAAAAATCTCCAATATCTCCCCAAATCATTTCTTCATTACCCTTTATCACCTGATGTAAGTGTTTTTTTAGTAAGTTTGTAATGGTCTGGGCAAGGGCAGGTAGGACACCTGCCCAAGACCTACTCTTATGAAGAATAAAATATGACTCATTCTCTACTTTTAACCCTCAAAAAGAGCAACAAAAGGGCCTTTATTTTGTCTCATTTTGTTCTTTTTGAGGCCCACTATTAACTCTCATAAATAACAAAAAGAGGCAAAATATGAGTCCATTTCTTACTTTACCTAGGGCCTATAAAATGTTAGGAACTCTTTATAGGAAGTGGAAGATGATTAAACTTGCCATGGACTAGAAAGAACCTGGCTAGTACTGGCCGAAAGGTACCGTATCGACTAGAAAATGGTACGAAGCAGTCTTCTTAAGTACCCGTTGTCAATATCCATTGGTATTAATTGTCAGTATTTCGCTTGGTACCTATCAATATCGGCTGATATTTAAAATGTTAGTTGGTACCGTAAGTTCTGAAAAATATAGGAACCTTTTTGCAAAAAATCAAAACTTTTAATAAAAATTACAAAAATACCCCCAAGTGCTTATGCGTCCCTCAATTATATACATATATATATATTAAATATGGTGCTTTTTAAATTATAATTGTTAATCATATATTTGTTA
>JAOSBL010000007.1:19912540-19922622 GCA_027568915.1 Erythroxylum roraimae
TTAATTAATTACAATATTTTAATTAATGAATGAATTATATTTTAATTAATTATATTGTAACATATTATTATTAAGTAATTAATTATATTTTAATTAGTCATATTTTAATTAATTATATTGTAATTAATTAATTATATTTTAATTAATTATAAATTATATAATTAATGAATTATATTATTTTAATTAGTTATCTTTTAATTAATTATATTGTAATTAATTAATTAAAATGTAATGAATTACTTATTAATAATATTTTAATTAATTATATTGTAATTAATTAATTTTATTTAATTAATTATTATTAAAAATATTTTTTTTAAAAAGCCACCACTAAGGAATTAATTTCATTCATCGACTAAATGAAAGATTCCTCAAAAGTGAGATATTAAACTATCACCCTTATAATGATAATCAACAACTAACTACTCACTTTTCATTCTTTACCCATTAACCTTTTTCCAAACTCATCAACAAAACACCTTCTTAGTTTTACTCAATTTTTTGTTTTAATAAAAATTATTATTAACATCGTATTTATCATGACCATTCAAATTATGATAATTTACCATATATTTAAATAAAACTTATTTTTAAGTCTTAATTTTAAATTATAAAAATTAAAATTATTAAAAATTAAATTAATAAAATATATAAATAAAAAATAGTATTAAAAATTAAGAAAAGTAGAAAAGTCAAAGTCTATAGACAAAGGTTCTTATATAAGTCACTTATCAATTCCAATTTTTTAAAAATTAATTAAATAAATTTTCACAAAATATATTAAAAAGGAAAAAAAGAAGGGAAAGAAACTACGCACTGAAAGCAGCTATTGAATTGAGCACTCTCCCTTCTCACTCTCTCTTTCTATTTTCTTTGGGTTCTAATTCTCTCATCCTTTCTCGCGGCCTCCTCGGTATAGTTTTTGATTAATCAGTTCCTTCTATTTTAGTATTTTTTAGGTTTCTTGAATTTTTTGAAATTTTTTATTTTTATAATTTTTGGCATTTGATATTAACTTCTTTGTTTGATTCAGTGTTTAATATTTTCTAGGCTCTTTATATTTGATATTTTTTGGTTTATATCAAAATTGAATTTTTATGCTTAATTATCTTATAGTTTTTGACGTTTTGTATTTTTATATATTCATTTTTCTGAGTTTTTGTATTTTGGATGATTTAAAATCAACTTCTTTAATTGTTCTCTTATCATCTAAATATTGGCGGATTTTTAAAGATAAAGAAATAATATATTTCGTCTAATTCGTGCCAGAATTTGTGTAAAGTTTCTTGTCTTGTGCGTATATTTTTTGTTAGTTTTTTGTGAGCTTAATGCTGTTTAAAACAGGGTATATCTCGCACGCCAAATGCCAGACGAAATCGCTTCGAACCGTTTTTCGGCTATGGCCGGGTTGGTACGAAATCCAAAACCTTGAATCGGAGCATACCAAAAGTTTGGCCCCCGTCCCTCTCTCTCCCTCTGGTAAAAGTTATGGAGAGAGCGACAGTGGCTGTCTCAAACATCCCAAAAACAGTCATAGCCGAAGACCTCCTACGTTATCTAGAATCCCAGCTCGGCCCTGACTCTGTCTTTGCCTTGGAAATCTTGACAGAGCACAAGAACTGGAAGTCTCGTGGCTTTGGTCGCGTTCAATTTACTTCTCTCGACTTCAAGCACGAAGCTCTGTCCTTTTATATCCAAGACAAGCTCATCTTCAAATCCCACAAGCTCAACCTTTCAGAGACCTATGATGACATCATTCCATGGCCTGTCCAGCCGTATAACAGAGTAGAGAAGGGGGATTTGCATGTGGGTTTCATGAGAGAAGAACGTTGCATGTGTGTGTTGGAGAGCTGGGAGGGTGTGAGAGGTTTGGTGATGCCTGAGAGAAGGAGAGTGGATTTTTGGGTCTGGGTTAATGGGGAGTGTTATAGGTTGGAGGTGACATTTGAGGATATTTTGGAGGCTTTTGGTTGCTGTTTAGGTGGTGATAAAATCAATGCACTTCTCTTAAAGGTATAGTGTGGTGGGAATTTGTTCTTTTATTTTGAGGTTATGATTGAAGGAATACTGATTTAAGATGAGAAGAAAGAGAAGGACCAACTTTTTGGCCTAATGTTTTGGGTTGTTTGGTTAAATCATTGCTGAAATTATTTGTTTGCAGTGGTACATTGTTTTTGCATTTGCATTTTGTGTTACCGATCTATATTGGTGCAGGATGATTTACAAACTGTTCTTTTTTCATATGGTAAAAAAAGGCTGATGCCTTTATCAAATTTATGTCCCTATTTGGAACCTAATGGGATCACTGTTATTGCTTGATTTTACCATCAGTTCTCATGAAATGTTTGAGTTGAATACCAGAGAAGATTGTCACTAGAAACGCTTGATTAATTCTAAAGGAAAGTTCTTGTTAGATTAGAATTTGTCACTTAAATGAAACAAAATGCTTAGAACGAAAAATATTTCTCAAATTGCTGAAAATTATCTGTTATACTTACTGGTCAAGTTAAGTTTGCAGAATAGCATTTTCACTGCAACAACAACAGCTTGGGTTAAAAGAGGGATAACCTTCGGTAGATGAGACCTTGCTAATTGGCTTTCTATTTATTTACTTTTTAAAATTTCCACATTAATGTTCTAATGAATTCCTGTTTTTTGTGATTATGCTAGTTTCCTAATTTGATGGCCTAGATTCTTGTTTCTCAAACTCAAGCTTCTGAGTTTCCTGAAAAACAACTTCCTCCCTTTTGTATTTTCAGCTCAGGTATGGGCCAAAAATCTATAAAAAGGTGTGTGGACCGGATATAGATTTGAAGTTTAGGAATGATCGATACCATATCAGCAAGGAGGATTTTGACTATCTTTGGGTTCGCACAACAGACTTTTCAGCTGTGAAGTCTATTGGACAATCAACTTCATTTTGTTGGGAAATTGAAGAAGAATTTTTAAATGGAGATATTTTTACAAGCTTTCCCTATTATAAAGCAGATGTGAAAGACTTGATTTTAGAAGATGGAGAAGAATTTCATTCTCCATCTGAGATAGTTCCACTGATAAAATGTGCATCTAATGCTATTCTATCACATGACATTGTTTTCCTGCTAAACTCTCTTGTTCATACTCAAAAGATTAGTCTTGCTTCTATTGATTCTGATGTGATTAAGATCCTTAGTACTGTGGATGAAGACACTGCTATTATGATTCTACAGAAGTTGCAGAAGTCAAACTCAACTTGTTATGATGTTCTGTCCTTTGTGAAAATTCAGTTGCATGTTCCAGGGAGAAACCTTAAACGACCTTGCTTGTCGGTGAATAAAAGCTTAACTGATCATAATATAATGAGTTGTTATAGGGCTTTAATTACACCATCAAAGATATATTGTATGGGTCCAGAGCTTGAAACTTCTAATTATGTTGTAAAAAACTTTGCATCCTATGCTTCGGACTTTATGAGAGTCACCTTTGTTGAAGAAGATTGGAGTAAGCTTCCTGCAAATGCCATTTCTGCAAGTATTCGGCAAGGCATGTTTTCAAAACCATACAAAACTGGAATATATCATAGAATATTGTCTATTCTTTGGGATGGGATTGTGATTGGAGCAAAAAGGTACGAGTTTCTGGCTTTCTCAGCTAGTCAGCTGAGATCCAATTCTGTTTGGATGTTTGCTTCTAATGAAAACCTGAGAGCAGAAGATATCAGAGAATGGATGGGTTGCTTTAACAAGATTCGTATTGTGTCCAAATGTGCAGCAAGGATGGGCCAACTATTCAGTTCTTCTATCCAAACTTTTGTTGTTCCTGAGCAAGATGTTGAGATTATCCCTGATATTGAAGTTACTACTGATGACATTGATTATTGCTTCTCTGATGGTATAGGTAAAATTTCTCTTTCTTTTGCTAGGCAAGTTGCTGAAAAATGCAGATTGAGTGCCACTCCCTCAGCATTTCAAATTCGTTATGGTGGCTACAAAGGTGTTATTACAGTTGATTGTGAATCCTCTCACAAGCTATCTTTGCGTGCTAGTATGCTTAAATTTGAATCAGAAAACAGGATGCTTAATGTCACTAGCTGGAGTGAGCCATTGCCTTGCTATTTAAATCGAGAGATCATCTCCCTCTTGTCAACCTTAGGAGTGAAGGATGAAATATTTGAGGGTTTGCAAGATGATCAATTGCGCCTGTTGGCCAAAATGCTGACTGATAGAGAGGTAGCTTTAGACGTCCTGGAGAGTTTGTCCTATGCTGATTCTAAGAACATTCTTGTGATGATGTTGCATCAGGGTTATGAGCCCAATGTGGAACCTTATCTCTCAATGATGCTGCAAGCTTATCGTGAAAATTTCTTGCTGGACTTACGGGGTAGATGCCGGATATTTGTTCCAAAGGGCCGTGTCCTGATTGGTTGCTTGGATGAAACTGGTATATTGGATTATGGCCAAGTTTATATCTGTGTGACCTTGACAAAAGCAGAGCTACAAAGCAGGGATCAGAGCTTTTTTCAGAAGGTAGATGAAACAACATCTGTAGTGGTGGGAAAATTAGTTGTCACAAAGAATCCATGTCTTCACCCTGGAGACATCAGAGTGCTGGAGGCTGTCTATCAGGTGGAACTAGAGAAAAAGGGTTTGGTAGATTGCCTTATTTTCCCACAGAAAGGCAAAAGGTATTATTGCTTCCAGTGAATTGATCTCGATTAATTCTTTTGGAATTTATCAAAACCTTCAGCTGTTTCCCTAAGGGTAAACTACTGGAATTGTTACGCTTTTATGCTGGTAACAATTTTGTATCTCCCTGTGATCTTTTTATGTTTATGTACAAGCATTTGATAATGATAATAGTTAATGTGATTGACTAGATATTAATTTGGCCCATTATCTTGAGTTATCATATATAAATGCATCTATGCTCTTTGAAATAATGCTTTTTTGACATCCTTTGTTGTATAAAATATTGAACATCTTGGCGTCGTATCATTAAAAATGTTGCTTTTCATGTTCCAAAAATTGACATTAGCTTTTGTTGTATGCATGGGTAGAATTAAATTGATGGAGAATAAGATTAACGTTAGTGCTAGTGTGTCAAAGTATTTATTTTCCATAGTAGGTAGTCTTACTCAATTTTATGCATTTGTCAGTTTTCTTAATAGGGGCTGAGTTAATATAGGATTGTTTTATTTTAAAGTTTCCTCATTTAGGTTAAGATAAATACTATTGGAAAGAAAATATAGCTTGATTAATTTACCTTGCAAGATTAAGAGGTGAGGATCTTTATTGATGGAGATGTCATTTTAAAAAGGATTGTAAAAAGATATTTTTCACAGGCCCCATCCAAATGAATGCTCTGGTGGTGATCTTGATGGAGATCTTTATTTCATATGCTGGGACAAGGATCTTATCCCATGCCAAATTGAAACCCCAATGGATTACTTTGGCAGAAGACCTCGCATAATGGATCACAATGTAACACTAGAGGTAAACTAGAACTGACAGAGCATATCTGAATATAAAATATCAGTATCTCTTCTTAGCTATGAGTATCAGCTGCTTCTTTAATGAAATTGGCAGGAAATTCAGAAGTTTTTTGTTGATTATATGATAAATGATACTTTGGGTGCCATCTCTACTGCCCATTTAGTTCACGCTGACCGTCAACCTGAGAAAGCTCGAAGTAAAGAATGTTTGATGTTAGCAGATCTTCACTCCATGGCAGTTGATTTTGCAAAGACTGGAGCGCCAGCCGAGATGCCAAAGTATCTAAGACCAAAGGAATTTCCAGACTTCATGGAGAGACTAGACAAAAGGATGTACATATCCGATAGAGTACTAGGAAAACTTTATCGGGCAACTCTTGATTCTGCTTCACAACAAAGATCTAACTTTGTTTCTTCAGGGAAGCTTGCTGACTCAGCTTATGACCATGATCTTGAAGTGGAGGGTTTTGAGGACTTCATTAAAATTGCATCAAATCACAGAGACATGTATGTGGAGAAACTGACTGCACTGATGAATTATTACGAAGCAAAGAGTGAGGATGAAATTCTTACTGGTAATCTTCGAAATCGGCCTATGTACTTGAAACGTGACAACCGGAGATATGGTGATGTGAAGGACCGAATTTTGGTTTCAGTGAAGGCCCTGCAGAAAGAGGCCAGACGGTGGTTTGAAAGCGACTGTGAACCAAAGGACCATCAGCGCATGGCTTCAGCATGGTATCATGTCACCTATCATCCAACTTATAGCCAGAAAAGCATGAATTGCTTGAGCTTTCCGTGGATTCTAGGCGACATCCTAATGAACATAAAGTCTCTGAACAGCAGAAAAGTTAGCAAATGAAAAAAGGCTCCGTTTATGTTTTGCATTCCCTTACCCTTTTATTGTCCCCGATGACTTCCCTTACGCCGACTATTGATGGATGTGAATCATCAAGTAATGGTCAGTATTAGTATATGCAATTGATTGACATGTGCAGATTGTTCGCAATTCAAAACTGACCTCATTCTGTTTATCTTCATGATCAAACCAGTAGTATTAACACCTGTTATTTGCAGTTTTAATAGAACAGATAGTATCATCAGTTCTAAGTGATTTAGGGTTTGTCAGATGTAAATATCCTCTGCAGGAGACGCATGAAGTTTTGAACAGTGGGAGGAGGAGAGCATTATGTTTGATTTTGTGGCTTACCCGTCCCTCTGGATAACTTTAATAAAAACCTCCAATATCTCCCCAAATCATTGCTTCATTACCCTTTATCACCTGATGTAGGTGCTTTTTTAGTGGGTTTGTAATGGTGGAGCTCATCAGGAAGTGGAAGATGATCAAACCTGCCATGGACCAGAAAGATGTGGAAAACGCTGACGTTAGGCTTATGTTGAGGGTGTCAAGTGTTCTGGTCAATAAGGTTCTCACTCACACTCAAGGGAAGAGCTGAAAGAAGATGATAGAAAATGAACTAAAGGCTTGGGAATTAGAAACTATGCTAATTGGTATGGGAATTTACGTCGTGGATATATTATAAATAGCTGAGTAAAGATTCTGTTGAGATAAAGTAAAATGACAATTCAATCTACTAAATATTTATTAAGTCCAATAGATCTCTACCACCTTGCTTGTAATTCAACAAATAGACGAAGCGAACTATCTAACTGCTTGATAGGAAGAATTTGCACTGAAGTCTCACTTGACAACGGTGGCTTTGAATTAGATAAAGGCTAGCATTTACAAACAAGAAAAGAGATCAATTTTTTATTTATACATAAACAAAATGGAAAAAGCCATAATATACAGAATGCAACTCCATCACTAACTTTACACACTAACCTCAATTGTCCAAATATAAATAAACCGATTAAAAAAATTATAAGCAAATATAGAAAGGGATACTGATATAGTTGATGCGATTAATTTGCGCCGTCGAGTCAGCATTCCACTGTCAACCTTATCAAGCGCATTTTAGCGTCCACAACGCCTCGATTTCCTTGATCTTTCAGTTGTTTCACGCGCTTAGAGTTATTTGCTTGTTATCACGCGCGTCCATGGCCAAAGGCCGACCCGAACCGGAAATAGAAGCGTAACGAGAAGAAAAGTCGCGAAACCCCCCGTATTCATCGTCGTCGGCGAAAACGCTGTTCTGACCGTGGCCTTCGTCGAAATTGAGTGCGTAACTGAGAGGATCGTACTGGAACTTACCGTGCCTATTGTAACCAGCTCCTCTGCCCCGATTAAACCGCCGGATAAAGGTTTTCCACTTGGGCCCGGCGACGATCTCGGACCACTCTCGAATCCTCTTCAAAGCCGTAATACCCGTTGCCCACCACGGACGCTTTTCGAGGCGGAGTCTGGACGACGGTGACGAAGAGGAGGAAGACAACGATCGGATCCTCTCCCACCAGGCTAATCCGACAGTGGAGGAAGATCGGCGGGAACCGAAGCAAGGGAAGCAGAAGCAACAGCGAGTGTTGGTAAGTAGAGAATTGGACGTGGTTTCTTGGGGAATCGAATCTTGCTCTTTTCGAGCCGTCTCTACGTCTTTTACGCCCATACCAAACAAACACACACGCACACTGCACACTCCCTCCGTGAAACTCTCTTAAGAGTTTAGCTGTTAGAGAGAAGCTCTGTGTGGGTTCGTGTATATATGCTGGAAGCTGTAACTGAAAGCAACCGGAGACCGGGAAGTACCGGTGACCGAGAGCGGGAGGAAGAGTAACTGTAAAGTGTTAATATGATGCGAGTTATATGTCAATTGCTCACGAGAAAAGTAGGTCAGTCTGCACTCTACGGTTTACAGTAATCGAGGGGAATGGGTCCCGCAGAAGGATCAGACGGCGGTGTGAAACTGTTAATTGTTTAATCAAAACCATTTAATATATCATAAACGGACAATAATTCGTCGAGCAAAGTGATAATACGATCATAACTGTATTGATCAGATAGGCATTACGTATCATAGAAAAAAGTTACCTCAACTTTTCTTGCTTACGTTCTCTGATAGTGGAGATTCTGTTTTTTGTTTTATGGAGGGACATTTCTTAAAGAAGTAGCTGACGGTTGACCTGTCTTAAGAATAGAAGTGAAATCTCACACACCAAAAACCTAATCTAATCCATATTTGTCTCCTTTGGGAATTACGAAATAATTTTTAATCTTAAAAGTTATGAGATAGATTCTCGAGGTTAGGTTGAGATAGAATCCCGAGGTTAGATTCTTACCTTAGGTTAGTTGACGCTGACACACTATGTACTAAAGTTCATTATCATTAAACCAAATCCATACTTAATTTTGAGTTGTTAGCAGATAAATCATACGAATTATGTAAGTTATAAGCAATTTTTTAAAAACTGAACCACGATCTGGTTAAAGAAAAATTTTAAGGTTTAATCGGTATTGAGCCTTTATAAAATCGGTATATAATAAATAAAAAGTATAAATTATAACAATAAGTAAAAATACAATATAACACAAAATATTTTATTGAAATAAAAATAAACTAATAATACCTAGTAATATATAATAAATCTAATAATTTAAATTAAGATTGAATCTAACATAAATTTTAAAATAATAATAATAATTTTATTCTATATTATTATTTATTTAAAGCCTCATAAAAGTTATATTATGCTTAAAAAATTCAATAGAAAGGAGTATAACTTTATTCTAACTTTTTAATGTCCTGTAAAAATATATTTTTATAGTTTAAATATTATTTTTAATACATTTTTAAATTATCTTAAGCAAAATTACGTATATATGCTAAATAATAATTCAATTTATTAAATAAAATAATAATTAGTTTTTAGCAATACTAATTTAAAATTTTCAATTAAATTATAAGGAAATAAATAAAGATTCTAAATTTTGACAAATATAATTTCTTAATGAGATTAAAATTTTTAGTATTTTTAATTAAAATAAAAAGAGATAAATAAAAAATATAAAATTTGGAAATATAATTTATTAGTTAAGTTGTGCAAAAACTTAAAAAGAAAAAAATATATCAAAAATTCAAAAAAATTTTGAAATATAATCCTTGTAGAGAATGGTGCAATGTTGCGAATACCGTACCATACTTAGTACCTGATTGGGTTCTGGCACGATACTGTATCGTAACCGATTAATACCAGGTATCATTTCGAGTAATTTTTTAAATTTATAAAATTTTTCCTGAATTTTTTAAAAAATTGCAAAATAGTCCATTATCATATTGTGCAATTGTACTGTATACTTTTAACTCTGTCTCAAAAAATTATAATAATAAATAATAATCACAATTAATATGAAATAACAATAATTTTAAGATGTTTCACTTATAAATAATCACCAGAATTTATATAAAAAAAAGACAATCATCATCATACAAATATAAAATTAAGGACAATACAAAGTATTTAAAATATTATAATTTCAATTTTTATTATATAATAAATAATAATTACATCAAAACATCCAATTAAAAAACAATAAATATCCTTAACTCTCAAATTATTACAATTTACAACAAGAATTTGTGATAAGGAAACAACCAAGTAGAATTGAAACATGAAACAAAAACATATATTATTTAATTTACTATCAATTAAATAT
>JAOSBL010000007.1:19958527-19972592 GCA_027568915.1 Erythroxylum roraimae
ATTTTGAGGTTAGGAATTGATGGATTCAAAAGGGAAATTGTTTTTGCTTGCTTAAAGGATTAAAATAATAATAATAAGAATAATTTATACCGATTTGGATTGGTAAATATCGAGTATGTCGTATTGGTTTCCAACGCATGTTTTTGTTTTTGGTCTGCGTATCGGATGTCGAAAATTTGTTTCAATTCGATTGAACCGTTGGCTGCTTTGATTCCGAGCCAATTCGATTTCCTTTGGTTTCCATCTATTTTGTGATTCTGAGTTTTCGTTTCCTTTCGCTTCCCCATTTTGTCTTTCGGATTCCGATTTCGCTTTTGGCTTTCCGCGTTAGATTTCCTTCGTTTTCGCTTTGGGCATTCGTTTTTCCGTTTTTTCAGTTGGGGTCCGATTTCAAAATCGGGTCCCAACAAAAAGACTTTACAATCTATGACGTTTTATTAATAAAACGTCACAGATTACCTTATTTTTTTGTAGTGTGGCTCTTTCCCTTTGCACACGGTTCACACATTCTTCAACTTACGACTCAACTGAGGCAATCCCAATACCAATTCCCTTTTCTGCATTTCAATGATGTAGTCAAGATTTGCATAACCATACCTTTTGTGCCATAATTGCGTCAACTCTATCACTAGAATTGCTGCAAAGGCTCCATCAACATCTGTCATTCGTAGCTTAAAAACCCTATTCACCATTGTTAACTTATAAACTAGCTCTCTATGTGCATTGAAGATTCTGCACATGTTGTCTTTGAAATGCACTTTGTAATTCTTCTCTAGGAGTTGTCCTACACTGATCAAGTTTTGATCTAACTCAGGAATGTAATACACTTCTTCAAGTATGGTACTTCTTGCTTTGGTAATCAACTCCACATTTCCCTTCCAAGTGATTGGTATTATTGCTCCATTTCCGATCTTCACAGCAGTATTTAAATCAGTATTTGTTTCAACAAAAGCCTCCTTTTTCTTTGTCATGTGGTTAGAATAACCACTATCTATCAACCAATCTCCTCCTTTTTCATTGTTTACCTCAGCTACACAAAACTTAACAGTTGATGCTTAGTTTTTGGATTGATGACAAGTCTCCACTACAAAGACACTTTCCTCAGTGATTGGTTTTTCGGATGGTTTGGCTGTTTATGAAGTTCCTGGTTATATATTGGAGTTAAATTGTGAACTAAGCTGGGAGTTTAGGCACATTTCTGAAGAGGGTTAAGTTGAGGTGTGTTCAACAGGAGAAGTGTTTTGTGGCAATTGGTTTGGTGCTTAGATTTGTATAGGTTGATAAAGTGTCTGTTGTGAGTAATTGGGTTGTGACATATAGGAATGACTCATTTGTGGTTGAATAGGTTGATGATGAGTCATCTGAGGCTGGTGTGGATAATGCTGTGGAGTTTGTGATTTTCCAGAGTTGGTAACATAGTTATCTTGAGACATTGAGGTTCGGGAAGGTTTTGATAAGGCTTGGATTGAGTTGGCAATGGATTAGAGGAAGTGTTTTGTCTTAGGAAGGGATGTATTGATGGAGGTTTTCCATAGATTGGGCTTTGGGGATTCTGCTGTTCTGATAACCACCTATCATAGCATACTCTCTTTGAGTGTCCCCTCTTCCTACAATAGATACAATCTGCATTTTCATTCCAAAAACACACCTCAGCAGCATGATTTGTTTTTCCACAAAATCTGCAATTTGGAAACATGCCCCATCTTGAGGTTCTTGTTCCACTTTGCATTTGATTTGCATTGTTTCCAAAAAATTGGTTAATGGTTTGAAGGTTCGGGTAAAGCATTGGTGAAGGATATTGTGTTTGAGGACAAATTCGAGGCTGTTGGTATTGCATTTGGTGTTTGTAGTAGTGTTGTGGATAGGTCAATGTCTAGAATTGGTTTTGGTTGTTTTGAGGGAGAGTTTGTGACAGATGATGGGTCTGTGTTTGCATCAAACTTGGTTCAAAATGGTTTTGGCTCAGATTTCTTCCTTGAGTTTGGAAGGGTGGATTTTCAGGGACTTTAAAGTGTTCAGCTTTCAGTGCATATTCTTCACCTTCTCTTCTCACCCCATGCCTCTCTTCATGCATTTCCAAAACATTAAATACTTGCTCCAATGTAACAGAAACAGGATCATTACTAAACTGCCATTCAACAGGAGCTATGCTAGCTTCGAATCTTAGGGGCAATCTACTTAGAAATTTATCAACTAACCTCTCTGAACTTGTGTTCTCACCAAATTCCTTCAGTTGTTGTACCAGTCCCATAAATCTTGTTTTTGTAGCAACTACATTTTCTTCATCCTTCATTGAAAAATTTTCAAACCTTCTCATAACAGCTTGTTTCTTTAGTCTCAACGATTGTGCAGACCCTACATGTTCTAGCTTCAATGTATCCCACAACTCCTTTGAGTTCTTGCATCCAATATGTCTCAGCAAAATGGTTTCACTCACCAATGAACTTGGAAAAATGAGTGCTTTGAAGTCTTTATCTCTATCTTATCTCAACCTTAACTCTTGTTGTTCTGTTAAGTCTGCTATTTCTCCATAATCAGCAGCACCTTCATTCACTACATCCTAGCATTCACAGATCTTGAGGCAATCTTCAACTCTAAGTGCCCATGCTTTGTAGTTCTCACCTGTCAATATGGGTATATTTGCTTAAATGCTCTGCAGACTCATCGCTGGAGTGCTCGTCCCTGCCATGTTTTAATTTAGTCCAGGTTAGATGAACCTTGGAGCTCTAATACCACTCTAGGAAGATGAAGAAATCCCTCCTCCACTTGATCAACTGATGTTCAAGCTAACTGTGCAACTTCAAGCCACTCGATGAATCCAACAACACACCTTAAGGAAACTGAAGCTCTGAGTTTTGTTGTTGGAAAAATGACTTATGTATACTGTGTATATCATATAATTTGATTCCTCTCAATTGTAATAGTGTAGGCTTTTGTTGTGATTGTAATGTTTGAATTTTTGGATGAAACAAAATTACAGAACCAATGTCTGTATATTTTTCTTAACACTCAAATTTCAATATGCAAGCTAAGAGAAAAAACAGAAGACAAGCATTTTCAAGTATGAAGGTTTCTTGATTGATTACTGACTGAAAAAGACAACATTGAGCTTTTATATTCAGCTCTTTCATGAAAAATCGAACATCTGAAAATCAAAGGGTAAGAATTGAGAACTTGAAAATCCAAGCAACAAGAGTGATACACGTCTCATAGTCTTTTAGTTAACTAGAAAACAAAACATGCTAAAACAATCACTGCCATACATTAAATGCTACTGATTTCTAACTAAATGAGGAAAACCAGAATCTGATACGCAGGACCACTTCTTTGCTTGAGGTACAAATTCATCAGGCTTTTGCTCACGCCTTCCAGGTCAGCTAGAAGTTGTGCTTTGACAGCTTTGCTCCATGCTCCAAATTTGCTTCAAGACAATTCTGCTTCAGGAAAATTCTGCTTTAAAAAACTTCTTCAAGTTTATGAACTTCAACAGGTTGCATCAACTTCTACATCACACTTCCTTCTTTAATCTTCAATCTTCAGAACTTTACTTTTTGGAGGCATAGCTTTCTGAATTATTCCCAATATTAACAGCTCAAGTTTGCTGAGATGTCTACGAGGCTTCAGCTTGGTCATCACCCTTCTTTTCTTCTTCAACTTGATTGCCATTGTAATCTTCAACTTGATTGCCATTGTAAGGTCCTCAGCAAGTTTTAATATAGCTGGTTTTACAAAACAATTCATTTCAACAAGAAGAACCTCAAGCTACCGCCGACTCATGAAATGCACTCGAGACTATGTTAAAGCAGTTTTGGCTCTCGAAACAGCTTACAATGACTTAAACTCAAAGACCTTCTTCGAGTTGGTTGATTTAGCTGGTGACACCGAGCACGTTGCCGACAACTGCGAAGTCTCCGTTCAGGGAATCAAACCTATCTGTTCTACATATAATCATGTGTTAATTTTTAACCTTGCTATTACTCCCTCGTCTAAAATCATAGCAAGGTTCTCAGATAAGCCTGTCTTGCCGAAGATATCACATTAGGTATGAATCACAATTTGTAACTTAAAATATTGATAAAATTAAAAAAATTATACCATAAATGAGAAAAAGGATATCTTAAATCTTATGTGAAATGTTAGGGTACGTTTTTTATCTTAAAATATTGATAAAATTAAAAAATATATCACAACTACATGAGTATTTACGTGACTAGAATTTTTTTGAAAAGTTAAATACCTCAGACAGATTAAATTACAATGACGCTTCAATTTTAGGTTAGTACAAAAGATTAGCTGTTTAGATTAAAAAATCACAAAAAAACCTGAAAAAAAATCTTGCTCGTATCTGCCCAAGATTCATTCCAAAACTCGCCTTCAAATTAGCTGTTAACACTCTAGCTAAGTAAGGTCGGTCTGATCTATAGTACAGTTAGCATGCCACCTGTCATAAGTTATAACGATACCATGACAAAAATTTAGTGAAAATCGTACAAAATAAAGTTCAAGGGTGCAAATTGCAGTATTTTGTAAACGTTAAAACGCTGTCAAGAACTACTTATACCTTATGTGAAAAACTAAACAACGAATTGCACCTTTTACCGACTCTTAAGCCTTTTGTTTATCATTAACCATACCTCTTGAGTCCATCCGCGAATACCTGTAAATAAACATGCACTTTGAATTTGTATCATCTGATTTAAGTAGACTATAGCATCCTCAATACAGCCGAAGTTTTATGGCTCATTAATTAGTTTAATAACAATTATACACTATACTAATCATTGAAGAGTAAAGTCAATAACTCTAGAGATATGACAGTGGGCTTTGGGTTTAAGAGTACAAGAAGCAGAGCTCAAGGTTTTATGCCTTCCCAATGAACTCCACGTCAAACAGGAGGACTGAATCAGGAGGTATTATACAAGAACCTGCATTAAAATAAGTGTTGATTTTTAAGACTCGGAGCAGCCAAAAAAAATTAAGTGCCGAAATAGCTTAAGCTTAATTACCTCCTCTGCAGCCAGCTCCCCTCATGCCATAAGCCAGCTGCGGAGGGATCTTCAATATGCGTTTGCCCCCTGAATTACACGGAAGAAAATGGCATACAAGTATCACAGCAGAAGCAATGCAATCTAAATATGTTAAAGTGGGTTTTCTAGCTCATACCAGCAAGCATGGGTGGTACGCCATCACCACCTGTAATACCCTCATCCCAGCCTTTGATGACCTATTTGATTCATCAAAACCATATCTCAGTTTAATGCAGATCTTTAAGCGTCAAATCCTAAAAGAATTATCTAAAAATAGTCATTACCATGTTCAACAGAAACCAAGCAGAGAAAAATGTACAAATACAGCCAACACAAGAATAATTTCACTGTTGGCATTAGTTCCTAAACACAAATGAATTCCATACATATTACCTCTCCGACACCAACACGAAACGTTAATGGTTTTCCCCGATTATAGCTGCTGTCAAAAATCGTGCCATTTTCCAACTTCCCAACATAATGCGCCTGTGAATTTAATCATCCATAAAACTAAGCGAGAAACTTATTTAAGGAGGAGTAGTTTTTTTCAATTATTTGGGATGCTGAAGAAAAGGCATGAGGAAGCAGTTTGTGGAACAACAACATTGGAAATATGCTGTAATACCTCCTACTTAAGTACTAATAGCTCCATTGTCCTACAACTTCCGAGGAAAAAAAAAACAGTTAAATTGTCCTAATCTTCATATAGTGGGATATCCAATACATATTGAAAGCTACTAACTAAAACACGAACGTTGGAAAAGTTTTATCACCTTAATCAATTGTCCCCTTATAGCTTCAGGTCCATATCCCACAGTTTTGTCACAGAATGCAAGACCAGAAGGAGCTATCGTCAGCTCACACGGAGCTGTTTCAGCTGCTTTCGCTGGCTGCATATGCAAAAGAACATCAAGAAGGCCTATAGCAAGACCAATAACTTCTCTTCTCCTTAACAAAGTTTCGTGCCCCTTTAGCTCCAGCGACTGAGAGAAGCTCTCCCGGTGATGGTCAGAGAATTTGAGACGTGACTTTTGTGTGGTGGTAATATTTTTGAAGAGTGATATTGAGTGAGCTTGTCTAGGAACTACATTACTAACTGCATACCCCAATGAGACCATCTCCGCCAACCGGAATCTGGGAAGAGATAACAAAATCAGGACCTGGTTGCGTTGTGCTTGAAAGAAAAAGAAAAAAACGAGTGGGTGTAAGAACGCGAGCAATCTAACAAAACATGAAAACTGAAATCAGCATAAGTGTTGGGCTAAGGCCACCCGAGTAGGCCTGACGTCACCAACAGGCCCATTGTTTCTTTCGAATATGTGTTCCACATTCTCTTTTGGAAGTCAAATATCTCTTAAATACATGCATTATTTAGAATAAGAAACTAAAATATGTTATGCATGACATAGTAGATTCTAAGAGTGTAATTGTTGCAATGACAATAAGCATGATTTATACATAAAATGAGACATTGAAGACAAAGATCAATGACCTTAAATTGTGCTTTAGGCCTCTTTATCATCAAAATAACATGAAATATACTAAAAATCATCATAGCCTACTTTACAAGCACTTGGAACATTTTCGTAATTCTCATAGGCCATAGTTACACCAAAAGATAATGTCATGTGTTAAACTATTTATTAGCCTCTATTATTGCCCAAGAAGAGCTTC
Organism: Erythroxylum roraimae; assembly: GCA_027568915.1. Classification (NCBI taxonomy): domain Eukaryota; kingdom Viridiplantae; phylum Streptophyta; class Magnoliopsida; order Malpighiales; family Erythroxylaceae; genus Erythroxylum; species Erythroxylum roraimae. Next base: position 19,965,229 of record JAOSBL010000007.1, read on the forward strand.
TTATTAAACTATTTATTAGCCCTTATTATCGCCCAAGAAGAGCTTCTTATCCCTTATGTATCTAAATTAGAACTATTAATTGCTATCATATCTCTAGAAGACCTAAAATGATATATGTCACATTCTTATATGTCACGCACACATGATTCATATACTTCTAGATCATCTTATGTGAGATGTTACTTTTATAGTGATCATAGATATATACATAGAGATTTTTCCTTAAAATAATAATTGTTAAGTAAACTAAAAAACATGGGTTGAAAAAGGATTAAGGATAAAACCTTCAAGGACCAAGTTTGTGTATATACGTAGAATGTATTTTTTTTCCTTATAGGTAAATATCAAATTAATTAAATGAATAAAAACAATTGGTTTTGCCTCCGTTAATGTCAAATGGGGAACAAAAATGGTAGCATGAGTCAAGCCATAAATAAGTAAGGGAAAAAAAGAATGTAAGTGATACATAAAAGAAGGCACATAGTTGCTTGCATATTGATAAAATTTGAGCATATTGACTTGACATATATATTTAGGGGAGGAGAAGGCATTGTTATATGTACCTAAGGAGATAAAGAAAGATTGATCTTTGAAATTGGTATATGAGAATAATAAGAATTTCTCTTTAATTTTATAAATATCTTGATTATAATTTTGCCCTTGTGATAATATTTTCAAAAGGGGAGAAATAAAAGTTAATTTTCTCTTTGATTCTTATAGATTTCTATACTACATACCCTTTTTAATATTGAAAAAAGTGGGAGAGAATGTCGATATTAAAATTTGATCATTCATGATCCATGAAATAAGCAAAAGTATATGATTGCAATTTTCTTTATCACAATAATCTTACTTTAGGCAAGTAGACCTATTATCTTATAATAGCATGGTGATAAGTAGACTATTGATCATACAAGAATAAAGTAAGTATCATATTTAATCCTCCTATTAATATCTAGTTAATAATAAAGAGTGGGATTGAGTTATTCTAAACTTAAAATTATACTGGATAAATTAAGATACTACCAGGAATAAAATAAAGTAGGTATTCAACAAAAAAATTAAATAATATAAACATCTAGATAAGATTTTTTTCTAACTTTATCTTATACTCATGATTTAGTTATATAAAGATTCTATAATTAGGAATAACAAAATCTCTTTATCTATTGATTTGCCAACTTTTAGTGTGCAACCATATATCTCTCGATTGATTAATTGGTATTTCTATGTTATTAACATATCTAAGAATGCACTAAGTTTGTGAAATTTCATAAAAGGGTATGTACTAATACCAAAATCATTATGTAGGTCTATTTCCAACTCCTTATTGAATTTTTAATACCAACTCCTAGGTTTATCTACAATTAGGTTTTTCTTAAACATCTGTATGCAAATTAATATCTAATTTAAGCTTTCTCTTATATCTAAATAAAATTCAGATCAATAATGATATTTCATAAACATAAAACTCCTTAAATAAAGTTGAAATTAATCCATATAAAGATAAAAAAATAAGGTTCATTCTATTTCGAAATCGATAAAGTTAGTCAAAAATAATCCTTGAAATAAAAAAAAAGAAATGAATAATTAATAGAAAATGTTTTCCCTATGAAGATCTCGATCTCTTAGTATAATATGCTTTTTAAGAATAATTTTGGATCTCTCTCTTTATTGAATACATATGTAAAGTGTGATTTAGGATTTTCTCTCTCTAACAACGGCTAACCCTGATTGAAACCTGAAAAGAAACTAACAAGAACTAAAATAGGTCTCCTCAATTATGATTTTTATTGTCTTTTATTCAAGCTTTCTATTATGGAAATGATCTAAGATATATCCATGTACTAGGTTGTGTTCTTTACTATTTCTCCATAATTATTTTCAGAGAGGAATATAGATGTTGATACGCTTGTGTTCTAGATGTGTACTCCCCTATATCTCTTTTGGCATATGACACAATGTCTAAACTAACCATACATCAAGTCATGTATTTTATACCTTAGTTATAAAGAGGAATATGCCTTGGCATATGACTGTATTTGATCTTCTCATCATCTACTTTTGTTTAGAAGAGGGACAGGAGCTATAACATGCTCATATTTGTGGCCATGTTTTGCTAAAATTGAATTTTCTTCTTAACATAACTTGTAAAGCTCTTTATTCCTCGGGAAAACTCAATCCTAAGCAACGCATCTTTAATTACCTAAAACATAACATAAAATCAATTAAAATAAGGTAATTTTATGGAAAATATAGCAAAATACTAAGTAAAACACATGTACACTAAATGCAGTTCAACATGCATTTTATACTACTTTAATATAGGATAACTTACTTAATGTCATTTAATTTTCTTAATATCACCAATTATTTAGCCAAATAAGCTCCTAATTTATGATTTTGATAATAAAAATATATTGCTATTAAAGAATTTACTTCTAATGATATTAGTAACTTTATTATATTAGAATTAACTAATGTATGAAAGCTCAAGTTTAATGGAACAAAAAGTGGGTAAATAATTCAATGGAGTCAATTGAGCAATCAAAGGATAAAACAAATGAGCAAAGTCAAGCACACATCTAATTTAAGAGAAGTTCAAGGAAATTCGAATGAAGAAGCAGATTCAAGTACCTCGAGATGTAAAAAATAATTGTAATCTTTATTGTAATCTTATTTTGATCATTTCAACTAATTATGGACTTAATCATCACATGAACCTTTATATGTAGGGTATAATACATAATCCTTTCATGATAAAGAGGAAAATTGTCTTTCATTTTAAAGAAAAACTGTGATCTTAAAACAATATTTAAAAACTTTTAAAATAGTTTTAAATCAATTTTTATCAAAGAAAAGAGCTTTTATTCTTTCTTTGAATTAGGGAGCTAGTAGTAGTATTATTTACAAACCTAGTTTATTTTACTTTTTCTTTAGGATTAGATTTTATTTGTATATCCTTATTCTATATTTTATCAAACTATCATTTTGTAATTATTACACAACTCTTTATTTATATGGCGACTATAAAGGTTTTAATTATATTCATTATGGTGTTCATAAATGGTTTAAAATATTAAAAATATTTCAATCATTTTACTATTGGGAATGGAATGTCTTCTTTATTTTGTAAAATTATTTTTTCACTATTTACTAGTATGCCATATATGTATTAGTATAGTATTATTTGGACGGTAAACATAAACCAAATATAAAGCAAGATTTGATAAGCAATGTTCAACAAATTCAAATTCATTTATCAATATTTCTTTTTTTCATTTAAGTTCACATCAATAATTCCTTTAGTTGCTTTTATAGGTGCAATTGTAATGGCTCCTCAATAATAAATCTTTAGAATTATTAATGTAATTCAAACTAAATTTCTTTTTATCTTATCACATCCATTTTATTTTAGATTGGTTTGAAGATTATTCATATATAAGCTCTTTTATTTGATTTACTATCAATATATTTCTTTCATTTGTCCTTGTGACATTTTTATTTTAGTCAATCCAATTTGTTGATGTTTAATTGAATTGTTTTCTATTGAAATAACTTGAAATTGATAAGGAGTTATTTGACTATGCTCGAATATGTACTTGCTTTGAGTGCCTATTTATTTTCTATTAGTATCTACGGATTGATCACAAGTTAATATTAATTTGGTAATTTTTGAACTTTTTCATAATCCCCAATTAAAAGAAAATATTTTCTCCACTATTGTTCCAGCTATTACAGTTGTAGAAACAACTCTAGGCGATGCTATTGTTTTATCAATTTATAGTAATAGAAAATCAATTTGTATCAATCAATTAAAATTTTTGAACAAGTATTATTAATAATATAAAATAAAATATATCTGTTTATTAATTCAAATTGAAAAATATGATAAGAGGCTTCATAGAGAACAGGTTTAGAAATCCATAATAGAATTTGACCGTAAAGATCAAATTGATTATCTCTATGTATAAGGATACTAAATTACCTAATATAAAAGGTTTCAAAAGCATCCTAAGCCTCCCTTTTTATTTTCTATTGGAGTTTCTGGATTATTACATGATGATTTTGAAACTTTCCACACATATATAGAAATAGAATATACAAATTTAGAGACGTACTAAAAACACTTATGTTAATGACACCAAAAGGGATATTTAATGAATGGAATTAGGCTATAAATAGAATATAATGAAATAGAGCCAATATGAGGTTTCTCAATGAAATGAGGCATGGAATGAAGACACTACAAAAGAGTTCTAGGATTTATAATGGGAACTTTAAGCTCATATTGGTCATGGCTGAAAGTAGAAATTGAATTGTATAAGATCAAATATTCTATTGTTTCTTAGTAGCTCAATGGTAGAGCGGCCAGTTGTTAACTAATTGATTATAGTTTGAATCTTACTTGGGGAGAAATTCTTGAATTCAAAGTGAAAGGGGTTCACTTTGACAGTTAATATTAGGTAAACCATTCCTTTGTCTTTCTTTCCAATGTATTTTATCTTATTATATCACATTTTGTTATGTGATAGTTGAGAATCACCGTCAATGCCTTAGTATGGGTCTTCATTCCATAGTGTGGTGGGGCTATTTATAGCTAATCAATTAAGAATTTTCAGATGCAATTGAACTAGTAAATGCATCAAGAATGCAATCATTGATTCTCTTGAAAGGGCACAATAACCACGAGCAAACATATTAATGACAAACAACGTATTTTTGCTATGCTACTAATACTTGTACTTACTTTGCTATTATGCCTAAGTTTGGTTGAGGAATAGTTATAGATGTAAGATAAAAAAATGTTGATTTAATTTGAGCATACTATATTTAAAATTTATACCTTTAATAATAAATAAAAAGAAAAAGGGAAAAAGGAAGGCCATTATATTTCAACAAAAGACAAGCTTCATATCTTTGGGTTTGCTATCTTGATTATGATTTTCCTACCTCTAGAGGGAAAGTTCCTTCCTTTTTTGGCTATTTTTGAGAGAGGAGGGATTCAAACACTTGACACTATGGTTTGTAACCACATGCTCTAACCCTCTAAGCTACAAGCCCCACCCTGTCTCTACTGGACCTGTTCTTGGGAGTACCTTAAAAGGAAACCTTTCCTCTTCCTAGCCATTTCCAGTTAAGAAGATGCAAAGGTGCCTCTCTCTTTATAAGAATAGTGTGTTTTAAAATGTGAAGTGGAGAGAAGTTCATAATTGGGTTTTAAATAAGAACAAGTTTTCATTTTCCTTTTCATATTCAGTGATTAATAAGAACGAGGGGTTTTAACCTTGTTGATATATGCTTAATTGTTTATACATTCACTACTTAACAATTAGTGATTAATACTTTGAAATTCTTAAGACATTCATTTTAGTTCATATTTGGTTTTAGGTACAATTTGGAAGTTCAAGAGCTAAAATGAGTTAAAAGCACATTTTTTGAGCCATCCTCTTAATGTTCAAACTCAATTGTCTTTGTGAAATAAGAAGGAGATGGATTAAGGTGAGGATTGGACAAGAAATTACAAGAAGAACAACAATTCAACATGATCTAGGAGATAAACGACCATGTATCTACTTACACGACTGTGTATAATCACGAATTGAGAATTTTTAATGTAATACACGGTTGGATACATGGTTGTGTATCAAACCGAGTATCTCCTCAGAACCCTAAATTTTCATATAAATGGAAATTTGAGTAGCTAAACATAACATGGATCATTTTTGGAACGAAAAGGGTGACAGATCTCCAACTTCTTAGGCATCTATGGAGGGCTAATCTTCCATTTTCTGGTTCAGAGGTGAAATCAAAGTCGAGGATCACATTTGAGCATATCTTCATTATGTAGTGTTGAATCTCTCTCTCTTAGGGATTGTTTAGGTTATTCTATATCTATTGATTAGGTTATTTGTGTAACGATGTTTGAATGCTTTATTAGATTGTTTTTTTTTATATAAACCCATTTCTAGAATCTTAAATATAATACATAATCGTTGTGTTTTGGATTCATTTGTGGCAACTAATGGTATTTAATCATTAGGGATAACGTAACATAGGTTAAATGACTCGAGCTTGTGTGATTGTTGCCTAGATTAATGTATTTTTCTTATTCGTAATATGGTTGTCCTATAAATCCAGAGAGCTTGTTCTAGGTTGTTCGATAGCTAGGTTTAGTTAACACCTATTATCAACACGCATCAACACCTGTTATCATCCTAAAATTGAGATATTTTTTGATAAGACCTAATTTACAATATCTTTAATAAAGTATAGTTTTTTGGTATGGTTCCTTTACACCTAGGACATCTAACTATTAAACTACAAATGATGAAAGGTATAATTTATTAACTAGTGATTGTGCAACCCCAATTCTTAGCTAAAGGGGACACCAAAGATCTTTAATCTTCTACCCCTTAGATTGGTAAAGAGGGGGCTGAACTTTTGCTTTTTCATGTTATCAAAGAGTAAAATAAGAAAAATAGATGAAAATACTTGATCAAATTGATTGGATTATATAGGAATAAGGTTTAGATCTACATGTCTGATAGAATGCCTTAACTACATGCATCACCACACTTCCACTTGACACCTACCGTAATGATAAATGGCTTGTATTGTTGTGAACTTCTCTTGAATTCTCAAAACTTTTGTCGCTCCATCCTTACAATTATAAAGAACTCGTTGCTATCTTAGCTGTAATACTGAGGGCTTTAAGGAGTCAAAATATGAGAGCACTCATCTTAAATTGGGTTATTACTTTAATGCTTTTAATAATTATCTCCTCTATACTTAACTATCTACCATTTATCATGGGCATAATAACTAGTACACCATAGGTGCATCTTTTTTAGTCCTCCTATACTAGAGAAAATTCCTTTTATTGCTTTAATTCTTATATCAGACATGGTAACATACTTACTACTTTAATAGGTGAACAACCTAACCCTTGGAACATACTATAGCACTAGGTAGTAAAGGATGACATCGAGGTGTTAAACTTGTTGGATAGCGTATGGCCCGAGTATTCACAATACACTGCGGAAAAGACCATACAACAACATGAAATATAACCGAAAATACCTTTTTGCCATGGATTGGTTGTTTCTTCTTCGGATTCCAAGACACTGCAATACGCAAATGCCCTCTACAGGTATCCACACGAGTATGCACGATCCGGGCTGCGGTTATGGTGTGCTAGCACGTCCTGAAACTCTTTCCGAATGCCGCACGATTTTCCTCTCGGATGGTAGCTAGGGTTTCGTATCACAATAGTGTCTGCCTTTCTAATGAGACCTAAGCTTCTCTATTTATAGAGAAACCCTAATCCCATTGAAGCCCAATAAGTTTCGGCCCATTATATC
>JAOSBL010000007.1:20029740-20045832 GCA_027568915.1 Erythroxylum roraimae
CTGCGATTTCCGTTCTTTCGCTTTCATCCGCCTTTCGACTCTGCTTTTGATTTGTTTCCGTTGTATGATTTGAGCAAAATTACAAGTGTTCTGGTTTAGTTTGAGCGGTTGGGTTTCGGTCCCAACATTTTGAATGTTTTAAATTGAAGGAGTGATTATGCCACCTCAAAAGAGATCTCGAGGAGCTCTGACTCGATCTAGCTCTCACCAAGGGAGGACGGATGAATCTTATGTCCAACAAGATGCCGGGACACAACCTGCTTCTGATTCAGAGGCACCTAGTGTGCAACATGAGGTGCCACCACCGCCTCCTCTTATGCCTACTATGGACCCACAGTTCTTGCAAGCCTTCGCTTAGGCTTTTACCTATGTCATGGGCTAAGGGTCACAAGTGTCAGTGCTAGCTTCAGTTGATAGAAGTGGGCAATATGATAAGCTCCGCAAGTATGGAGCTGTAGATTTCAATGGGACTATAAATCTGGAAGAGGCAGAAGCATGGTTGAAGAGGACCGAAAGGGTCCTGATTCAGATGAAGTGCTCTGACGAAGAGAAGCTGAAGTATACAGTTAGCTTGCTGCAAGGTGATGCTCTTTATTGGTGGGAATCAGTGCCCCACAGTCAGGTGATGCCTCCGATGCTAACATGGAGGGACTTTTTGGAAGCTTTCAGGAGGAAATACTTCTCAAGGGTGTATATCCAAGAGAAGGCCAGAGAGTTCCTAAATCTCACACAGAGGGACATGAGTGTGAGTGAATATGAGCTAAAGTTCATTCAGCTTTCCCGATATGCGGCCAACATTGTGACGAATGACGAAGACAAATGCCGCAAGTTCGAGGGAGAACTGCATTTAGGGATCAAAGAGAAAGTCTTGATCCACAATTTATGTGACTACCAACAATTGGTAGATGCTGCACTTCAGGCTGAGAAGCTGGAGAATATCAGAAATGAAGTGAGCAGGAAGAGGAAGAACAGGGAATAGTTCGCTAAGAAGGGAATGAGTGCTTCAAGACCTGAGAGGGGTACAAGGAGTTACCATACACAGAGAGAAGTGGGAAGCAGTGGCCCTACCAAGAACAAGCAGGCAAAGGCAGTGTCAGGGCAAGCCTCAAGTGTGGGAGGCACAGAAAGGACAGGGAGGAGCAGATACACTAACCCTCAATGTGAGCATTGTGGGAAGCTTCACAAAGGAGAGTACTTTAAGTTACTTGGAGCATGTTTTCGATGCAGAGAGAAGGGACACATGATCTGGGATTGTCCCTAAGTAACAAGGCAAGAGGGGTACCAGTTGCAAGTCCCAATGAGAGCTAAAATAGGGGAAAACAGACCATTCACAGAAGTGGGTAGGTCTGGAGCTATAAAGAAGACTATTCCTCCAGGAAGGCCGAGGGTCAGGCTCAGGAAAGGGTATTTGCCGTGACCAAAGAGGAAGCTACAGCCGCACCTGAAGTTGTTACGGGTATGGCTCAGTTATTTAATTCTGCAGTATATGTGTTGATCGATTCTGGCTCCATGCATTCATTTATTTCTGTAAGCATGATTTTGCATAATGTTGATTTGATGACAATGACTAGTCCCTTGATTGTTAGTACTCCCTTAGGGAGGAAGGTGATAATAAGTCAAGTGTATAAGGATTGTAAGCTTTTCATTGAGGGTGCTCAACTGGTAGTGGATTTGCTACCGTTAGGATTAAAGGGTCTAGATGTGATACTGGGAATGGATGCCATAGAGAAGTATCAGGCAAAGTTGGAATGTAGCCTCAAGGTGGTAGAATTTGATCTGGGAAATGGAGAGAAAGTGACCTTCCGAGGAGACGGGAGAATACCATTGCCAAGAATTGTTTTGACTTTGTTAGCTGACAGGATGATGGAAAACAATTGTGAAGCTTTTTTGGCATATGTTGTGGACACTGAGGTGAATGAAGGGAAGCTAGAGGATCTTCCAATTGTGAGAAAGTTTCCAGATGTGTTCCCTGAGGATTTACCTGGTTTGCCACCGATGAGGGAAATCGAGTTTGCCATCGACTTGATTCCTGAAACCGCACCCATTTCTATACCACCGTATAGAATGGCCCTAGCTGAACTGAAAGAGCTCAAGGAACAGTTGGAGGAACTGCTAGACAAGGGGTATATACGGCCGAGTTCATCACCTTGGGGAGCGCCTGTTCTATTTGTTAAGAAGAAGGATGGAACACGGCAGATGTGTATTAATTATCGGAGACTCAACAAGGTGACCATTAAGAATAAGTATCCTCTACCCGAGTAGATGATATGTTTAACCAGCTGTAGGGAGCAAAGGTATTTTCAAAGATTGATCTCAGGTTAGGTTATCATCAGCTCAGAATTAGGGAGTCTGATGTAAACAAGACAGCCTTTAGGACACAGTATGGACATTATGAGTTTTTAGTCATGCCTTTTGGATTGACCAATGCCCCAGCTGCTTTTATGGATCTTATTAATAGGGTCTTTAGGGAGTATCTGGATCAGTTTGTCATAATGTTTATCGATGACATTCTGGTTTATTCCAAGAGTGAAGAGAAACATGAAGAACATCTTAGGATAGTGTTGCAAACACTGAGGGAGAAGGAACTTTATGCTAAGTTCAGCAAGTGTGAGTTTTGGCTTCACGAGGTGATATTCCTTGGACATGTGATTTAAAAAGATGGGGTACACATTGATCCGAGGAAGGTTGAAACAGTGGTGAATTGGCATGCACCAAAGACAGTGGCAGAGGTGAGGAGCTTTCTGAGTCTAGCAGGTTATTATAGGAGATTCGTTGAGGGATTCTCCATGATAGCGGTTTCGATGACTAAGTTATTGAGAAAGAATCAGAAGTTTGTCTGGAGTGATGAATGCCAGAAGAGTTTTGAGGAACTTAAGCACAGATTGACAAGTGCTCCAGTTTTGACTTTGCCCACAGGAGAGGAGGGTTATACAGTTTATAGTGATGCTTCAAGAAATGGTTTGAGTTTTGTGTTGATGCAGGGAGACAAGATAATAGCATATGCCTCACGGCAACTAAAGCCTTGTGAACTGAATTACTTGACCCATGATCTGGAATTGGCAGCAGTGATTTTTCCCCTGAAGATTTGGAGACATTATTTATATGGGGTGCAGACGAGGATTTTTACGGATCACAAAAGTCTCAAGTATTTGTTGAGTCAGAAAGAGCTAAATTTGAGACAAAGAAGATGGTTAGAGTTGCTCAAGGATTATGACCTGTTGATTGAGTATCATCCAAGAAAGACAAATATAGTGGTGGATGCCTTGAGTAGAAAATCATCAATAGCCCATATTCAGACAGTTTATCTGCCTTTATTGGAAGAGATGGCTAAGCTTAGGATAAGCTTGAAACAGGAGGAACCTGAGTGTATTATTGCTCATTTCAGAGTGAGACCGATACTCAGAGAGAAGGTTAGGGAGTTACAAGAACAGATCTGGACATATTATTTTTCTCCTCATTCACTTTAGAGTACTCACTCTTATAGCCAATACCTTGAAGATCTCCTTTAACTTTACCAATTTCCATTAACTTTTCTAGTTATTTTGTGCCCTCATTCAACATTCTTAATCCCTTTTCGATACTTGCCAATTTCATCCTAGCTTACCAAGCTCATGTGACGTCAACGTCAATTTCTTTTCTAACCCTTAGATGGTGTTCTTCATGGAGAGATTCTCTTCCTTCAATCTTTCATTCTTTCCACATATTTTAACCCATTTTTCGTACATTAATTCATAAGCCTCTTAAATGTCCCCCTTTTTGTTATCTAGGCTGCTTCCATCGCTGTCATAATCCGATATTAGGTCTTCAGATGAATTGTTTTTGAAATTTTTTGATTTTCCCTTTTTTCTGACTTCAGTTACTTCCTTCTCAGTAGCTGTTAAGCAAGTAACTGGACTTTTGCTGTGTAAGGAAACTAACGCAGCACAATTCGCTATTTCTTCTTCGCTACCATATTCACTCTCGGAATCATTCTCAATCCAAGTGCTTATGAAAGACTTTCCTTTTCTCTTCTTCAAAGTATTAGCACATTCGGATTGAATGTGTCCGAAATCTTGACATTCATGACATGGGGTTCTCCTTGCTTTCCTTTCACCCTTTTGTATTTTGACTTAATGTTTTACATTACTGCTCGATAAACTTCTGCCATATTGTCTAAAGTCGAGTCTGTCCTTTTTCATTTTCTTCAGCCACTTACTGAACTCTCATGTTAATAGCTACATATCCTCATTCTCGTCGGATTCATCTTCTAAGTTATTCACGACTTTACCAATCCCGGCTTACAATGTTAATCCTTTTTTCTTCTCTCAATTGTCCCTCAACAAATTCATTTCAAAATTTGTAAGAATTTCAATTACCTTCTCCAATGACAAGTCATTGATGTCATGAGCCTCCTCGATTGCTGCAATTTTCGAAATAAATCTTGGAGGTAGTGATCTCAACATCTTCTTGACTAGTTTCATATTGGAATATTTCTTCCTAAGTTGATGTGCCTGATTCGCTATGTCGTGCAATCTTTCATGTAAGTCCCCAATAGTCTCATTTTCATCCATCTTCAGTTCTTCAAACCTCACAGCTAACATCTGTAGTTTTGACGCTATCACAGATTTGGACCCTTCTTGAATAGTTTGCAACGTATCCCACACTTCTTTAGCCGATTCACAGGCTGATATCATTGAGAAGCGTCCTTCATCAACAAAACTGAAAATTGCGTGCAATGCTTGTGAGTTTCCAAGTGCTCTTTCTTCTTCGGCTCTTGTTCATTCAGATGGATCTTTTAGAATTGTCTCTCCTTTATTGTCAGTAATCATCGGATGTGTCCAGCCATGTACTACCGAGCTCTTTGCTCTTGTTTCCTGTGCCTGAATAAAGACCCTCATCCGTGATTTCCATGCAGAATAATTGAAACCATCCAATAGCGGTGGCCTGATAATTGATGCTCCTTCTCTTATGGCCATGTTCGCGAAACTAGGATCTGCACCAACTTGCTACCAAGTTCTAAATCGGTGACCTTGCTCTGATACCAATTGAAAAACCGAAGGTGTTAATTGTTTCGCGAACTTTCCGATTTGTTTCTAGCAAACAAAAAAATCAGAAAAATTAAGAGAACCAAAAAATAAATCAACACCGCAAATTTGGTAATACAGTTCAGTACACCTTGCCTACGTCTGCAGGGCCCTCACCCAGCTTAATAACTGTCACCGAAGTACAATAGATTTACCCAAGACTTTACTGAGCCGACACCACTTAACCCTTGACACTATCTCTCAACCTCACTTCCTGTGAAAGATTTTCACACCCACTAACACGATTGACTCGAGTTAACCTCGGTAGAAGATTTTTCTAAGTACTTTCACTCAAACAACAATTAATAGAAATAACTCAAGTACTTAATCAACTAAGAACTGAAGAACAATATACTTGAGATAAAAGAAAGACTTCCCTATAGTTTTTATCTTCTCGAAATAATCCAGCTGAAACTCTTCACCTTAGCCAACTCTTTCTTCACGAAAACATGTCGCAGTGTTTCTTCAATTTAATAACCATTGTCCACTTCACCGTAGATGATATTCACTGTTTCATGAAACCACACCAATAGCCACAGTTCATCAACCTCAGAGATTCACTTCAATTCACTCAATGAGAAAAACGTCTGGAACATCAACACGTGCTTACACAACAACCACACCGTAACTTCAGCTCTCACTACCAAAAACATACACCAACGTTGTATGTGTCTTATACCTACTGCACACTTTACAATTCTCACACACCCACTGCGCACTTAATGATTCAGCATATATCACTTTTTCAATTCAATTAACTCCAATCTTTTGGTTGACGCCAACACACACACATCTCCTTGGTTTCCGCACCCTTACCAAAACTCTGTTATCACACACACTCACATTAACTCCAAGTGCCACACACTCCAGCTGCTATATTGATTTGCTAATAAATTTTCTTCTCTCACTCTGTATGCTGCACGCCTTTGAGAGATTAACTTTAGCTATAGATTCAAGATATGCACAAATCCTTCACACAATTAGAGTCCCACTTAAATTCAACATGTAACAACCTCATCCTTTTAATTTAATCAATCCACAAATCCAGTAGTAATTTCCAATATGTCTAGCTATAAGATAATTCCAATATCAACATGATAGTAGACTTCAATGTAATGTAGGATTCATTCACAACTACAACCTCTTATTTTTAACTCCACTATAATTTATATCTTATATGTCCAATTAATAAATAATGTCAAAACTATTTACTTAGATATATAACATATATCCTAAGATCAATAATACACAGTCTTATTACCAACCGAACTAGTTGACAATATAATATTTATATAAACTAACAAAAAATTGATGTGTTTAATTTTAAAAAATTAAATAGAAACCTATTGTATTTAAAATTTGAAGGTAAACACAATTTTAAAATTCTTTTTCAATTTTATTAAATATTACATATTAAAAATAAAACAAAATTTTCTTTTAAAAGTTTTATTAGAAACTTTTTTTTTCCCGTTCATTATGAAAAGTGTTAGAGTATCCCATATTGACTAAACATGAAAATGTCAAAGGGTTTATAAGTGATAAGGGTCAACTATCCAAATAACTAGTTCTAGTTATTTAGAGAATAGTTAACCCAAGCTCAATTCTTGTTAATAGGCTCTACACTCTGCCATATTAAAAATTCTAATATGATATCAGAGCAGGTTTGGTCCGGATTCTTAATTTCTCGGTTGTCCATTTAGATGTCCAATCTTAGCGGCCCGGTGTAGTTACCACTATATTTATTTTAAGTGATAACTGGATGTTCAATCTTAGTTGCACTTGAGGGAAAGTGTTAGAATATCCCATATTGACTAAATATGAAGATGTTAAAGGGTTTATAAGTGATAAAGGTCAACTTTCCAAATATTTAGTTCTAGTTATTTTAGGAATAGTTGACCTAAGTCTAATTCTTATCAATGGGCTCTACAAAAATTCTAATAAAAGGAAAATTATCTATCGACCATTTAATGAATGAACAGTAGCATTTGTCTCGACACTCCCCAAACCTCGAGTACTGTTTTTCACTCTTATTAAGTTGAAAGTGTAGCCAATATGATCGATGCACCATTATCGAATCCATGAAATTTTGACCTTACATTCATTATCCGACAAAAAAGAAGATAAACTTGAGCTATAAGCTACATGATTAAGCATCTTTAAGATGCAATCATACCTTTTACACTCCAAAGCAAACATCTTAGCTTCAAACCTCAATCTCAATCTTTCACTCACTTTTGCATCTCTAAGTTACACATATAACAAACCCACCAAGTGGTTCCAAACTTGTTGCATCTTCAGTGTCCTGGATGAACCAAATCATTTAAAACTTAAGTGATAGAACTCCTAAAGTGTATCTTGTACAAATGTTTACACTAAATATTATGTTGTGATTACAGATTATTATAATAATTACGAATGGTACCAGTATGGTTATGAAACATACGGATGCAGTTTCGTAAATTTATAATAATAAACTCATTTACAACTGAAACATTAAAAATATTTCTTACGAATGGACCAATTAGTGGTGGGAGGTACTCTCATCTTTGCTAACTTGTACGTTTGATCGCACCCTATCTTTTTTATAAATTACAAGTCCAAATTGCATAAGATGTAACTCATTTAGACTACTTATAAAATTAAATTGGAAATACGTTGAATTTATCAATATTAATTAATTTATTAAATTACTTATTCCCACTGTGCAAATTAAGAATTATTGAATACTTACTAAAAATATGAGGCTACAAATCCTGTCAATCAATTACATGTAACCTAATGCGAGTTTATAATACCACGCGGGTATCAAAGAATCTGGATCTTTTGTTCAATATTATCTTGTCCTATTTTGTCCATTTGAATTTTAACCATTTATTTATACGAGACTCATATAAATAAACACGAAATCTACATAAATAAATAGTTAAAATTCAATAAATAAAATAAGACAGAGTAATATTAGACAGAGAACCCTAATTCATCGTCAAATACACTGCATTTACGTGGACTTCGAGTAGAACCAGGCAATCCCGATTGCCCAAGTACGATGCCACGTTTCTATTGGACCACGTATTTACCTTAAACTTGCCTATGAAACGCGCAACTCTTCGTGCCAAATCTAACGGTCAACTCATCAAATTACAAACACGTTATCTTCTGCCACGTGTCCTCGTTGATTTTTCTCCCTCCCTTCCTTTTATAATTGGAGAATCTTCTCTGTTTCTCAACATTCTCTTAGAAAGAACAGATCATTTCAAATGGTTCAAACCTTCGAATTTAACGACCGCCGGGTTCTCACATTTTGGGCAGTTCATCCTTGTGAGGACATCTCTCTGGTAACCCTTATCCGTTCTTTGATCATTCTCTCTCAGAATATCTGCAGTTTCCAATCGAAGTTCTTTGCCACACAAAGGAGGAATGTCCGGGAAACAGTTAGACAGATTGAAGTTCTACTTATATTCTTCAAGGAGATAAGGGACCGTGAAATGGTTCGTTCTGAATCAGTTGTTCTCTCCTTGTCGGAGCTACACATCACATTTCAAAAAATGCAATGCTTGTTCGAGGATTGCACGCGTGAAGGTGCCAGGCTTTGGATGTTAATGAAGTCTCAGCTTGTTACTTATCAGTTCCAAGTATTGATTCGCGCTGTCGCTACAGCCCTTGATGTTCTGCCTTTGAGTTTAATAGAAGTTTGTGGTGAAGTTAAGGAATTGGTTGAATTAGTAGCAAAGCATGCACGTAAGGTCAAGTTTGAGCTAGACCCCGAAGACGAATTGGCCTTGAAGCAAGTTAATTTGATGTTGGATTTCTTTCAGAACGGAACTGAACCTGAAGCAAGCTTTCTTAAGAGATTTCTTGACTATCTTGAGATTAGAAAATGGAGTTCTTGTAACAAGGAAATTCAGTTTCTGGAAGAAGAGATCCGATACCAGTCACATTGTGATCAGAGACATGTTCCATTGTTGAACAGCTTGCTGGGGTTGATGACTTATTGCAGGGTAGTGATGTTTGAAACAACGGACTATAGGGACCATGATCAGAGTGATGTAAGATGTAGCCAGGAGAGCATTACTTGCTTAAATCCAAAAGATTTTCACTGCCCAATTTCATTAGAGCTAATGACTGATCCTGTAACAATATCGACAGGACAAACTTATGATCGATCCTCTATTCAAAAGTGGCTGAAGGCTGGAAATGCGATCTGTCCCAAAACAGGAGAGAGGCTGTCGGGCACAGAAATGGTCCCCAACATATCTCTAAGAAAGCTAATCCAGCAGTTTTGCTCTGGTCATGGCATTTCTGTGTCTAAATCAGGGAAAAGTAGCCTAGATATAACAAGAACTATTGTTCCTGGCAGTACTGTAGCAGCTGAGACTATGAAATTCCTTTCTAGGAATCTCGCCAGAAGACTAGTTTTTGGCTCGAATGAACAGAAAAAAAAGGCCGCTTACGAGATTCGATTGCTTGCAAAATCAAACATTTTTAACCGCTCATGTTTGATTGAAGCTGGCACAATCCTGCCTCTTCTAAACCTTCTTTCTTCACTAGATGCTTCTACTCAAGAGAACTCCATTGCAGCTCTACTCAAGCTATCAAAACATACTAGTGGCAAGAGGGTGGTAATTGATAATGATGGATTGAGGCCAATTCTCGCGGTCCTGAGCAAGGGATTGAGCTTGGAAGCAAGACAAATAGCTGCTGCAACACTTTTCTACATTGCTTCGGTGAAGGGATATCGAAAATACATCGGAGAAATGCCTGAGGCAGTTCCCGCTCTCGTCGAACTGTTCAAGACGGGAACATCTTGCGGGAAAAAGAACGCTGTGGTTGCAATTTTCGGGCTACTTCTATATCCAGGAAACCATCGTAGAGTGCTTGAATCTGGTATTGTTCCATTTCTAATCGAGTTTCTATCTTCTTCGAATAGGGATGAGCTTAAGACAGATTCGCTAGTAGTTCTAGCCGCTATAGCTGATCGTTTTGACGGGGCATTAGAAATCCTGCAAACTTCTCCAATTCCTTTGATTATCAGAAACTTGCAGTCCTTAACACAAAAAGCTGGAAAAGAGTATTGTGCTTCAATCTTGTTATCTTTGTGCAAAAATGGTGGCCTGGAAGTGATTGAGATTTTGGCAAAAGACCCTTTTCTCATGAGTTCGCTATATTCGCTTCTAACAGAAGGAACGTCTCATGCTAGCAGCAAAGCGCGAGCTCTGATAAAAGTTCTCCATAAATTTCATGAAACACGCTCTTCGAGGCTTAAGAACTCGGAATTTCGACGTGGACCATCATTTTCCTAAATTAGTTTTACATTTCTTATGGTAAGTACTCATAATTCAGATTGACCAATACCCTTCTTTTCTGTTGATTGGATTGGATTTCCTTTTCTTGTTGAGATTAGCTCAATTTTTGCGGGAGCTAATGTCCTCTGCAGAAGTTCGATTGATCATTAGAAACCATAACTGATTTGCAGTCTTCATTAATTTTCTCATTGTTGATGTGGAGATGTTTGTTAAGATATCAATTATTTTATACAATTTGTCGCACAAATGGGATAATATAAGAAGAAAAAAATAAAATAAGAATACAAAAATTCATGTGATTTGATCAATATGTGACTTAACATAGATAAAGAGCTAGATTTCTTTTATTATTGTGAGAAGAAAATACCAAGATAATAGTATGACAACAACCTTTCTCATACAATCCTTTTCAAATATTTATAAAATAGGATTACATATCAAAAGTCAAAATTCTACACTGAAATTCCATTTCTACGTATCTTCAAAGTTTGTGTCATGAATCTGACGCTTGATCCACACTTGACACTAGCGTCGGTTTGCTTTTGACTTCTTATTTCGATCAATACGAGTTCAACATTATTCTCATGTCTCTGTTTGACACCATTTTATTTATGTGATTTCACTCTCCACCTTAATTCAAGGCATACTTCACAATTCTTTAACTTGAATTGAATTCTCCAATGCCAGACCAAGAATCACCCCTACCAATACCATATAAACCCTTAAGAGCTTCAAGTTATGTGAGCATTCATCAAGTTTAAGCTATATTTAAACTTTTCTATAGGTAATGACTTTTAGTCAAGATATCTGTTGAGTTCTTACTATAACTATCTTTTATATATAAAACACTTTTTTCCTTAATTACATCTCATATGAAGTTCAACCTGATATCAATATACTCTGATCTCTAATGATAGATAGGATTTTTAACCAAACTCAATGCACTCTAACTATCACTATAAATGGCAAGAGTTTTTCACTCTCATATCCAAATTATCAATAAGGTTACACAACTATATCCCTTCTTTAATCCTTCTCATCAATGACTTGTATTTTGCTTTGTTATAGACAAAGAAATTGTAAGTTGAAACCGTTACTTTCCAATTGACCACACCTCTAAAGAGGGAAAAGATATATGTCAAAGAACTCATTTTTTAGATATCTCCATCATAAATAAAATCATTTTAGTCAATAATACCACCAATTGAATCACTAGAACCATAAACCAACCAAATGTTGATCATAACTTTTAAATATCATATAATCCACTTAACATCTTTCTGGTCAACTTTCCTAGGATTATTTATAAACCTACTTACCACACTAATATTAATATGTTCTTGTGCATGTCATAGCATACATCAAATATTCTCATGCTTCTTTACTATCCACTACCTCTCTATAAGTTTGTGATACATCATGATCTATATTCTTAGCTACTACTAAGGCATATGCAATAAGATTAGTTTTGTTAATATCAACATAAGCTAAATGTTTGGCAGGTTTTCTGATTTCCCTCTTTGTTCTCCTTATTGTTGTACTTTGTGGTTGTTTCTCCTGCACATTTATTATGAAGATTGGTTTTTAAATATCTTCTTTGGAGTTTCAATTTCATCGGAAACAATCTCTCTTCTAGATAAGAGTAAGGTTGGGTAATACTGGACATCCCCATACTCTATGTTTTAGTGAAACTCTTACTGAGTGTTCTTATTGATGTTGTTATTGGGGAGTTTCAATTTCAAATCCACATTTTTGTTAACACCTTAACCGTTTTTACTTGCAAGAATCATCAAGCTCCTCTTTTTAGCCAAATATAGGAGATTTATCAAAAGTAACATCTTTGCAATAACAAATCTTAAAGTTTTATCATTTTTATTATCCTACAATCTATACCCTTTAACTTTAGCGTCATACCCTAGAAAAATGTGTTTTATTGCCTAGACTCTAGTTTACCATCATCAACACGAGTATAAGTAAGACAACCAAATATCTGCAAAATAAAATAATAAGAGGGAGTTTTGTAGCATACTTTTTGAGGAGTCTTAAAAATTGATTACAATTGATGGAGATGTAATCAGCAAATAAGCAATAGTGTTAACTGTTTATACACAAAATTTCTTCAAAAGTTTAGAATTTAATCATATACATCAAGCACACTGTGTAAGTGTTTAGTTTATTTATAACTCTATTTTAATGTGATGTATGACGTACAATGCAGTGCCTCTGTACCTTCCTTCTTGTAGGGCTTATCAAATGATTTATCATAGAATTTCAGCTTATTATCTGTTTTGAGTGTTTTGACCTATTTGTTGGTACGCTTTTCAATCATAATTTTCCACTTCTTGAAATTTTCAAACACTTCATCTTTGGATTTCAT
Source organism: Erythroxylum roraimae (assembly GCA_027568915.1). NCBI lineage: Eukaryota > Viridiplantae > Streptophyta > Magnoliopsida > Malpighiales > Erythroxylaceae > Erythroxylum > Erythroxylum roraimae. Next base: position 20,042,484 of record JAOSBL010000007.1, read on the forward strand.
AAAATAAACCCAGTCTTTTTGTGAATAATTATCAATTAAGGTAACAAAGTAAATACATTCTCCATGTGTTAAGTGACCGTTTCACCACAACAGTTTAAGCTGTTGTGTGAGGCCAACTTAATTGGTTTTATATATTTTCTAACACCATGTAATTGAACCAGAGTAGGACCTTATAAATTTGAATGAACGTAACAAAAAAAGTTAGTTGAAGCGTGTTTATGGAACCAAATTTGACTCTATGCTACTTATCAAGAACATAAAACTCATATAATTTCATATTACTAGATAAAATTTCATCTAACAACCCTTTTAGCTCAATATTTCAAGTCCCTACTCACTTATGTGACTCAACCTACATGTCATAGCTATATACCATTATCATTCTACCTTGAAGATTGAGAGATAAACGATCTTATAATTGTTTTCCTATAAATATATAGATTCTATACTATAGTTTTTTTCCATCACAGTCATGACACCCTTTAACACTTAGGACTAACCATTAGCACTTGAAAACTTATACCCTTAACCAATTAGGCATTTGAATCTTTACTAAACAACTGCTATTGATAGAATGTTGTTTATCATCAGCCAATCTAAGAACACCATTCCATTCTTTAAAAGAGCATAATAAGTTCTTATTGTAAGTCATATAATAAGATGCATCACTGTCTATGACTTACCAATCTGCAAAATTAGAATTGCTAATAATGACAACAGTGTTGCCTCTTCCATTCCTTTTATTGAAAGTCTCCTACACTACATCAACACTTGCTTTTTCATCCATTTTCTTTTGCTTATTTCCCTTCTTCCACTATGGATAATCCTTAAAAAATTATTTTTTTACAATTAAAGCATAAAAAAATTTAGTCTTTGATTTAAATTTTGACTACATCTATTCTTAATATCCTTTTTCTTATTTCTAACTCTGTTAACAGCCAGACCTAAATATCATCCATCATTATATATGTTAGAGATCTTTTTATTAAATTCTTTGGACTGCATAGCATCATTCACATCACTAATAAAAATAATCTCTTTACCATATAATATAGTATTAACAAGGTTATTATATGAGTTGGGCAAGGATCATAAAAGGATTATTATTTGATCCTCATCTTTAATTTTAACCCTAACATCTTGTTAATCTAAGATGAATTGATTTAAATTATTTATATAGTATTTCATTTGTGTACTTTCTATCATCCTTAAGGTATACAAATATTATTTTAATAACAATTTATTAAGGAATACTTACTTTCAAGTCATTTCTACAACGAAATAGAAAGTGTTACATCATCCACCTCTCTTAAGATTTCATCTCTCAAACTCAATAGTACAACATTGTGCAATCTCTTCCTTCTCCGACCCCCTTAAATGCTCTGATAATTTTTCTTCCCCTTCTAACGCTACTATGCATCTCTAATGAACCTGAACAACCCTTATTTTCACCTTCCATAAAGTGAAACTATTTAATCAATTAAAATTCTTAATATCAAACTTGTGAAGTTACATCTTAACAGAAGGCCTAGATATTCGTAAAGAAAACTCTATGTTTTGAAACCAATTACTTCCGTACTAATTTTTGAGATACTAATTATTAAGATACCAATTGCTCTAATACTAATTGTTGTATAAACTAAATAATCTAAGAAGAAAATAGACGAACAAAAACATATAATTTATGTGGTTAATATGTGATCTACATCTAAGGACAAAGAGATAGATTTCTTTCATTACCATGAGAAGACAATACCGAGAGAATGATATGAAAATAACCTTTCTTATACAACCTTTATCAAGTTATTTATAAACTAGGGTTATATATAAAAATTTGAAGGACAATGAAATTTTATTTCCACATATGCCTAAAGATAGTGAAAATCCCTTTTTGCAATTTTCTGGAATTTTGTGTCACAAGTTCAGCATCTAATCCACTCTTCACACTGGCGTCAGTCTGCTTCTGACTTCTCAGTTTCTCCAACTAGTACGAGTTCAGTGTTCATTCCATATTCCTACCCGTTGGTTTACTTATGCAATTTCACTCTCCAGCTTAAATTCAAGGCGTACTTTATGACATATCTCCAATTCTATTTTCTGCAATTTTGGAGCTATCAATAATAATTAATAAAGCTTACCACATGATGGTTGGAGTTAGGTCTTAAAAGATTTTTTAAATTGTAAGTTTGAGCACTGCTATTTCACTTTCGCTAAAGAAAATGATTGATAATTTTATAGACACGTGCTAAATTTTATTGATAAAAACAACGGGTAAATTATAAAAAATTTTCAATTTTAACTAAATTTTATAATATTAACTTAAAATTTAAAAAGTTATAATAAAATATTTCAACTTTCTTTTTTTTGGACATACAAGCAAGTAACTAGTCGACAGTGTTGACATGAATTGTTACATCAACAAACTCATTGAGTACGTTACTAACACATGGTCCAATTAATGCCACGAGAAAAACTAAACATAGTTGGTGTGAGTGATTCAGCATTCTCATCTCTTAATTAGAGGTCTTGAGTTTGAATTCTGAAAATGAAAAAATCTGTTTGACCAGTACTTTACCCCTTACGAGCTAACCTGATGCGAACATGGATTAGTCTGAGTGTGGATGGCTTAAAGGCGCCTTCTCATAATTGGGATCCTCCTAGAACATCTCGTGGGACAAAAAAAAAAGCCACGAGAAATAAAATATTAAATTAAAAATAAATAATGAAATCATAAATTTCATCTCTCCTATATCTTCTTCTCCCACTTAAGCTACCTTCATCACACAACTATCTTTCTCTTCACCGCCCGTTTAGTACAAAAAATGATTATAGGTGGATTGAATGCCATTACTCGCTTGTTAGCTTGATTTGCTCGTTCAAATATGACAATGATTAAATTGTTAATTTTCACAAGCAAAATTATGCGTTAAAAAACACTACTTCACTCTTTAACACGAAAGGACAAAAGAGAAAAATGAAGCAAAGGCTCAGCTTTTAACAATGTCGAGGCATGAACAAAATAATATCAAAATACACTTTGACTCACACGCTCAAGAGCTACTACAAAAGAGAAGTTTAATACGCTTAATTGATAACAGAGGGAAGAAAAACACATGTTTACTATTTTGCAATAGCAACAAGTGCAGATTGAGGGAGTCAGATTTGATGTTTCTGAATTGTTGTTGTTAGAAAAGTGGGTTTAAGTTGAATGGCTTGAGGCATGAAAAATCACTATCTTTAAGGAAATATTTTCCCTCACTAGTTGCTGCAGAGTTTTGACAAATTTCCTTCTAGGATACAACAAGCCTAATGTTCTCTAAGATAGCAAAATCAATAGAGAACCAAAGAT
>JAOSBL010000007.1:20049603-20066034 GCA_027568915.1 Erythroxylum roraimae
AACAAACTCCAAAGGCTTTTAAGAGAGAGTATCGTGAGAGAGAGCAAAATGGCCTTTAAAAAATTAAAGAATGGTTAATCTAAAGACATGGCTTGGCAAGTGACACTTGTCACTTGCCACATGTCCAATTTCTATGAATCCAACTATGTTTCTCTTGTTAAACTAATCCATTCAAACCTAATTTATATTCCAGTTGCCTCTTAAATCTTTAATAGCACTTGTCAATAAATCCTAAAATCATTTATCAAAATTTCCATTGCCATTAGACAGTAATTTCTACTTCCATTTAATAATTGTTTTGCCACTTGGAAAGTTTCCTAGTCCAAAGTTTACCCCAAATTTTCAGGAATTTTCTTAAAATTCTCCAAAAAAATTCTAAAACACAAATACACTCTCCAAATCAATTTTCAATACAAATAAAACACAATTCAATAATTCACAAATCAATCCATTTATACCCAGAATTATTCATGAATGCATGTACAATTATTTTCATGTGCAGGTAAATTCACTATTCATGTATAAGTGTATGGCATATTATGCATGAGCATAAAGAAGCATTTCTAAGCCTCTCATAACTCACTCGTATTTACGATTTTAACCTTCTCACAGGTAATGGGATGTTACAACTCAGGTGTTAACGAAAGTCACATCATCATGCTTCTTAGTGTAGGTGTGCAAAAAGAGTTGAAGTAGTGTAGGCTTCTTACCCATAAACTTTTCCTGCATCAGAATAAAGTGTTATAAGTGAACTATAATTTACAAAAATTTTGACAGAGTTTCCTTTTATTTTTATGATATTTACCCCCTATTAAACAAATTTTTTTTAACAACATGGTCATTCATGGCAACAGACATTTATAACATTATCATTCTCCATAATACACATATATTTTCATTCTAAATTTCATACATCAAACTATATTGAAATCAAATTTCATACATAAAAGTACAAAAATCATAATATAAGTGTAAAGTTTAGATACTTAAAAGTTTCTCTGTATGCTCCTGGTGGATCATAGATCCTCCAGTGTATACTGCTAGACTCTCTCCCTCCGATGTTCCATGTCTGTTTGCAAAATTGCGCTCTAAAATGGAGATTGCCTCGTGTGTTTCCCAATAATCCAATGACTCCATTTTTCTTCGAGGAGGTCGTATACCATTCTTATGTATCGAACCAAGAAAGTCTCTATAACGTGCACGAGCTCACTTGCCCCATACATTATAAATAATAGTGTGAAATTTTGAATCCCAAAAAAATCTTTCTGAAAGAAATAAAAAAAAGAAAAATATATTATAAGTACTTATAAACTACAATATTTATCTAATTAATGTATAAACTTAGATAAATAAAAAATTAAAGAATTTAATTTTTGTACCTGAAACTCTTGATAATAAAAATCCTTTGTCCCCTGAGAGATATTTTTTCATATATAACCCTCAAGTTCTATTTTCTCCTCAAACCTGGATGAGATATTTCTAGAGCAGGTTCCAGACGGTACCATCCTAATATATACACTAATTTAGATCATTGTCAAATTAAAACCTATAAGTTTAGTATAAACCTATGGTGTTATCATGTATTACAAAATTTTTAGAATTTCACTCACAGATCGTTGACAATTGTGATGTAAATTCTTCCATTAACTCCCTTAGCTCCAGGCTGGAGGCTACCTCCTTCATCCACAACATTTACCCCTAATATCTCTGTCGATATAGATTCAGATTCTGGTTTGGGAGTTGGGTTGCTGGATGGTATAGCAGGGCTATTGGATGGTGTAGCAATAGGTAGGCGATGTGATTGTACAGGACTGTAGGTGGGGAAGGTGATGCCTCATTTGGATGTGCAGGACCTGATTTTGTAGCATCTGTAGAATGTGATGCTTCACCTGGACATGCACTGGCTCCTCCAAATGGTGGTAACCTGACCCTTGACCACATCATTTCTTGTTTTCTCTTATGTGGAATATTTTTGACCTAAAATTCACATTTTATTAATTATTGCACTAATAAAACAATATAAATTAAATATAACAATATATTGTTGATGCAATAATAAATTTATTCATATAATATTCTATTACTTACACAAGTTAATCGCTATCATCACTTAATAGTAAATCAAAATCAAAATCAAAATCAAAATCATCTTCTTTTTCTGAAGAATTAGAATCAAAGTCAGGCTCCTCTTCAGATCTCTCACCCTCTATAGATTCCTCATCATCTCTAGATGAAATTTCAACATATTCATTATTTGGATTGTTCAATAGTTCATTCTTGTCATACGTTACTCATGCATTTATTTCATGAACATCTTCTTGAAATGCTTCACTTTTAATTATCTTATTTTCTCCTTTCTATGTAATCCAAAAACACCTTTAGGTTTTACTTTGCAAACGATCAACCAATCTAACTTATCTCGTCTTAAGTTGGGAAAAGGGACATAATACACCTAAGTCACTTGTATTGCCAACAAGAAAGGTTCAAATTGTTTAAATCTTCTTCACTGGTTGATTTTAACTAGATTGTATCAACTAACCATTTAGACTTAAATATCACACTCCGTGTTATTGATAATGCGGGGTACTTAATTTCATGTATCTCAATAATTTTGTCATAGTAATTCATCAGTTCTCCCTGTATGCAAACCTCACTATTTACCGTTGTCTTACTATGACCATGATATTCTGTATGAAATTTGTATCCATTAATAAAATACACTGGATACGATTTAACAGTTCGCAAAGATCCTTTCACATGATCACTTATGAACTTGTTCTCTATTGGATTTTTTGAGGCTTATATCAAAAAAAATTATCATATTAAATAGTATAATGTCATTTAAACACTTTGATATGATAATTCAATAGATTAAATAGAATAATTTTTTTTTATTATAACTACATCAAACAGTCATTAACCTATGGCCACTCCTTAAGCTCCATTAAGAATTCACTATCTTCTTGTTTCAATAGGTAAGAGAAATCTTCCATATAATATCTTCTTTTGAGCTGGTGAAGAGAAACCCAAATTGTCTTACTTTGACATAAATAAAGAGAAAATCTATACAAATATTGTTTAAAATAAAAAAGAGCTCAAACAATATGTTCCCTAACAATTCTCCGTAATTTCTATATAAGTATAACCAAATATAACTCAAAATCTCCTTTTCTTGCTTATACCAACACACTAGAGCTTACTATATGTTATGTATTATGAACATGCATTTAAGTGCACTCTCAACTATCTCAAGGATCTTAGCAACTCCATAAAACACCAAATGTTCTTCCATAATTCAATTATAGCCTATATGTACCCAAAAAGACACAAATAGTCATTACTCTTTTAAGCTAGTTGTTATAACAACGAGTTCTTGGAATGTTTAACTAATAGATACTCACTAAAAAACTAACCAATCCACTTTTAGATTGAGTATTAGCTAGCCAAACACCTATACTAATAGGCTCCCATTCTATCAATTTTTTAGAACATCATCAATGTCCTAAACCAATAATACACTAATTTAATCAATTTTTAAAGTCATTATTTACTTGATATCAACTCTTTGTTTAATCGATTTCCTAAAATAACACATCAAAATCTTCAACTTTGAAGTCTTTTCAAAGATTAAGAAAAATCTTGCAGTAAAAAAACTAGATCATAACCATTTCAAAAGTTTCTTAAAGTTAGGTTAAAGATCAATTGATTTCCTTTAAAGCTAAAATAAAATTCTTATTCATTACGCTCTAAATGTAAATGATTATGCAAAGGCATTGAAATAAGTAAACTAGTCATTAATGCAAAACTAATGACTACTTAGAGTATTGATCAAAGTAGTATATTAAGGTTCCAATTAAAGTAGTATTAGTATTTTAGAGTTCCTAGAAAGTAGTAATAGTTGTTAGTTTTTCAACTTAAGTATGGATCATATGTAATCATATATAAAGGGGAACAAACTTCATCAATAAGATGTAGAGATTTATGATATTTATTTAGTTTAATCCAAATTAAGAGATGGTTCTTATCCTTTACACTTTACTAAACAAACCTAAAATTTATAAGATTTTACTTTGTAGAGTTCTAACCTTTGTATATTTGGTTTTTGGTTCTTTATATTCAAAAGGTTAGTCTCAATTACTAGTATTCATTCTTAAGTCTCTCTTTTTATATATATATTTTTAGTTGGGTCTTGTTTCTAGGATGTCATCAAAATTGTTTCAATCATCTTATTATTTGTTTTTTTTATATTGTAATAGTTATATATATATAGATACATGAAATAGTAAAGTAAAATAAGTTAAGAAAAAATGTGTATAAATTAGTGTTTCTTTAGGAAGCTTATAAGTATGCCTTCTAAAGATGGTTTAACCCCAAGGGAAGAGAAGGAAAATGTGATCTTCTTTCTTAGGCAATGAAATAATAATTTAAGAAGATGAAGACAACGTATAATGATGTGAGAGACGATATAATCAAATTGTCTAGTTACAAAAGATACAAAACCCTCATGTTCTTAAAGTGAAGATATAAGATAAGCATAATCCAACACTACAAGAGAAAGTTAATAACTCTAATCTAATGATGACGATATTAATTATCATGTTGTTGGTGAGAAATTTGTAGCTAGAAGCGTACTCAAATCAATAAAGATGGGATAGAGTAATGAAAAGATACATATATCATACTATAAGTAAAATTTAAAATAAGGTATATAGTATAATTATTGATAGAGGAAGCAGTACTAACGTAGGTAGTGTTATTTTATAGAAAATTTGAGTTTTTCTTTTTGAATCATTTGTATTCATACATACTTCAATGGTTGAATAAGTTTGAGGAGACTAAGTTAAAAAAATAGATGCTAGTTTCTTTTTCTATTTAGTAACATAAATATAAGGTACTTTGTATTGTATTAGCAATGCATGCTAATAATGTTCTATTGGAAAGAGTAAGGCAATATGATAATAAATTTGTCTATGATATATTCAAGAATAGGTATCCTTTGTAAAGGATAATAAGTCCATTACACTTGTATTTATAACACCAAATAGGTTTATGAAGACTAAACCAATAGTGAAGAGTGATAGGAACTAAAGGATGATAGATCTTATGAAGAATATCTATGATAAAATTTTATGCCTTCATTAAGAAATAGATGTATTTATGTTGTTTACTTTTATGTTTAGGTTTTAAAATTGTTGTTTGGAATTTTCTTTGTTAGAAGATGTGTTTGTTTGTTTGATTTTTTTAAGGACTAAAAAAGATGTATGATAAACTAGTTTATGGTTGTAGTTTTTGTTACTTAATTCTCTTTTAAAAGGTTATGTTCAATCTTATGAATTAGTGTTTTCTAGTTTGGAAAAGGCAGAAGAAGTGAAAATGAAAAAGAAGAAAAGAGAAAAATTCTCAAAGCTATTTATTTTTAAGAAATTAGTGCTCGTGACTAATGCCATATAAGCACAAAGGACCCATTTATTAATAAACTAGGAAACTATGGCTCAATGCTAGTTATACATAAAGATGACCCAATTTTGACCGTCTAACCTAATTTTCCTCCCACTTATCCATACTCATTTTTCTTTACCTTTCACTTCCATAAATGATTCCATACTAAATGATCAATGTCCTCCAATTACCTTTAAACAAGTCATTATTAAATATGACTTCCTCAAACACCAAAATGACCTTGAAACCTCCTCTAGGATATTTGACAACATTGTTATAAAATATACAACCTCCACATTTTAGGCATAATTTTATCAAAGTAGGCTCAACAAATGGAAGGCAATTCAATTTTTTATCGTAATAAAATCATAAGACCTTGCTAACTACAATTCAATTTTTGATGAAGCCAATTAAATTCAACTTTTGACATTAAAAGAGTTTGTCTTTTATTGAAACACTATAGTTTTAAATACAATTAAAAGAAACTTGAATTTTAACACTTCAAATAATAAGGAAACAAGTTAAACAACATCAAATTCATGAATGAAATGAGAAAATAACAAATACAAATTCATGCAATTTCTCTTACAATTAATGCAATGTAAAAATAACAACAAATTCATGCAATTTTTCTTACAATTAATGCAATAAGAATAACAAACAAAAAATAATGCAATGAAAAAATTAATCCCTTTAGAACTTTCATCGAACACTTTATATGCACAAGAAATTCATTCCTAATTATTAAGAAAAACATTGGTATGTGGCATTCTTCACCAACAGGAACACATTCAGACACATAGTGAACCATTAAAAGTTGAAATAAATGTAGACAACACAAACACATCAACCAAGAATGACCCAAACAAAAGTTTCCCTAACAACAACGAGCAGAAAAATAAAAAACCAAGTGCAAAGGAGGAATAACTAACCACGATGGACAACTAACCAGAGATCAAGACAATGACGATGGTGTATGGAATTGAAGACCATGATGGCGAGGGAAGAGGAAAAAATGAAAAGTTTAAGAGACATTCGATAGTGAGGGGGAGAGGCTATCAACGTTCGTTTAAACATATAAGGAAACGATGCCGTTTGTGGTTGAACAAACGACGTTGTTTTCCTTCCAATTAAAACCACAATTCTGACATCGTTTGAATTTACCTATAGAATGATATGATTTTGTAGGTAAATTCAAATGCGTCGAGGTTGTAGGAATGGTATTTCCGTAGGTAAATTACCTATGGAAACATCCCTCTGTAGTAATTTACCTATGGAACTTTATTTTTGTAGGGAAATTCCCTACAGAAACATACTCCGTAGGTAAATTACCTATAGAATATGTTTTTTTTTCGTCGGTAAATTTCGTAAGCAATTTTTACAGGGAACTATTGACACTTATTTTTACGACAACTTTTACTATTTCATCGCTAAATTCTATCAGTAAAGTTTAGTCTCTTCCTTTAGCGACGAATTTTTTGTGTGTTGCAAATTAGAAAACAATTTCCGTGGCTAATTTACTACAGAATTTTTTCTATAGGTAATTTTCTATCGGTAATTTACGAATAAGTTAGTAAAACTGGTTTTTAGCTAAATTGGATAAGAAAGAATTAGGTGTTAGTTACGTTGGTGGTTACGTTGAATGAGATATTCTTTTTTTTTTCCTGTTTTTTAGCCTTAGCTGTTATGTTTTAGCAGAATAAATCATACTCTTTTCAGATGGAAAGCATAGTGAATAACAACTCTTCAAAATCTTCTAGTTCTCTTTGCCTGTCTCCCTCAAAATTCTACTTGTATCACCACTTTTGACATTTGAAAATTTCCTTTACCTATTGGTTTTTTACAGATGGGATGAATACATCTCAAAAGCCTACAGTAGGCTTGGCAGTTTGGAGAAGGTTTGACTCAGCATGACTTAAAGTCAACTAGTCAAGTTCAAGTTGACAGAATTTCATACTTTTTTTTCTCCAAAAAATTAGGTCTTGGGTTAAATTTGGGCTTAAGTTGCTTAGGCTCCCGCTTTCTTTGAAACTTGACATATATGGGTAAAATAATATTATTTTGAGTTAAACCACGTTATTTTTATTTCATTTTAAAAATTAAAAAATTTAGACCGAGTTGGTTGGGACAAGGTTCGAGCTTAGGCATTGCCATCCCTACCCTATAGTGTCCTATATGTTTATCCAAAGTTTTGGCAACTCATGGCTTGCGAAAGCAAAGACAACCACCTTGCTGATTGGGAGGAATCATTCCCCTTCCTTTTGACGTGTCGAGTGCCTCCAATATAGAGACAACCTCATCTATTACAGGTTAGCATCCCAGCATCGTTTCTAATAACATAATCCTTATAATTATATCCTAAATATTCTGTAATAAGATTGTAATATTTTCTTCTTCTTTTTCATATTGATCCATTGTAGTAGAGTTATCATTCTTTATATCATACACACAATATAAAATATAATTCCACTTTGTCTTGTCTTAGCTAACATGATATGAGAACTCCATTAAATTTTAGTTTTCTGTTTCTCCAATCCTTGTTCTACAATGATTTTCCCGTCTAACTTGATCTATATCCTTGTTTCTCTTTCATTATTTAATTTTTTTAGCTCTCTCCAGACTCTCAACCCCCAATTTGAGACTACTATTGAGTTCTCCATCTTCAGATGATTTAAATGCCACTTGTCGAGGTTAGATCAACCACCGAACCCTCCTTCACGTGTTGGTCAAACACTACTGCTTTGTCTGGTCAACTTTTGGGTTAAATCGATTCAATTTCTTTGATCGACCCGATTTAGTGTCATCATTACCTTTTTTTAGTTCTTAGATCGATTCTTGAGGTTTTTTGGTCTCCAAAATTATTTTTGTAGTCAGATTCTCCCTCTAACTTGAAGTTTTAGGTTCAATTTTTAATTTATTGTGCTAGTTTGTTCATTTTCTCCACCTCAGTGGCTTTTGAAAAATTTCACAATGATTCTTACTCTGTCTTATAATCCATCACTGTCATTTTTATGACTCTTAACTATGATTTGTGATCACAAGAGATGTGTAACTTTCGGAAAGTTCATCTTCTTTAGCATTATGTGACTGGTGAAATTCTCAAACCTAACAAACTATTGATAAGGACAACATCAAATAATTAGACTGAATAGAGCAATGGAATGACAAAAAATTGGTTTCACAACACCTATCTTCTTAGAATTATGGGAGAATTCCATCGTTTTGATGTTACACATAAGGTATGTGACTTTCCAAAGACTAAATACTCTACTTTTTATGATGTGCATCAGTTTTAATTATATCGCGCCTTCATTACATTCAGTAACATCTAAATCAGAGCATAAACAGCTGTCTCTGAATTTCAGATACTTTGGAATCAATTGGAAAATTATGATCCTTAATGATGTAATTCTATCTCTGTTGTTGTTTATATGGTACTTCGTGATTGCCAACGTGCTTTACATCTTCTTATGACCTTAAGTTCTAAATATAAGTTTGTTAGTGCCTCTTTACTCCATCATATTCTGCTGCCTAAACTAGATGTGATTTAGAAATCTCGTTTTGAAAAAACTCATCTCAATACTTTAAGAGTTGAGCATTCATTGCCACCAATATATTTTATATTGGCTACTCTGTTAGGTACTGCTTTTCTTCAACTTGTTTCTCAGATTAATGCTAATTTAACTGTTCATCCATGTTCTCCCACTATTGCATGTAACTATTATAACAAACTTGGGCATATGGAGGCTGATTGTCGCAAACTAGTTTTGTTACTTTTAGTAATCCTAATATAAGTTCTTATAGACCTGTCCCTTTAATCTAATTCTCTCACATGAAAGGCCTACATCTAGAAATTACATAAAATACATAAGTTTGGGCCTAATTAAAACAAATTTAAGTAAAATTCAAATATAAATAAGGTGTAAATATATAAAAATTACATTCATATCAACTCCCTAACACTTGAACTTTTACTTATCCTCAAGCAAAATAAGCATGGAATAAGGTTAAGATAAACTTCCATAAATTTTGGTGGTTGCTTGGGAGATTTTAAGTCATTCAAACTGTGTGATTAATGTGATTTAAAAGAGAAATTTAAGAACATCAATATAAGATCAACCACATTATCATAATAGTTGAACTATTTTCACTAGTTGAAGGATAAATTCCAAGTTTTGTTCATCAAAGGTATTCAAATCACTAAGTCCAATCACTAAGTTACATGTGTCCAAATCAAATAACTTTGGCTCACTACTTAAATTTTAGGTTCATTTTTGCATGGTTCACTTGCATTGCTACAAACTAGTTCGTAAATTAAGGCTCTTTCTATTTCATTTATTTTATTATTGTGCAATTCACGCTTAATTACTTGTCTCTATGATTGTCAAATCATCCTTTTGACATGAGTCGCAATCATTTATAATGACCATCCCCAGTTACTCAAGGAGCTTACATATCAGCAGTGGTTAAGCCCATACTCATATCCCTTTTTAGGGTAGAGGAGTAATGAGTTTTATTTTTTCATTTTTTGAGGAAAGATCCCTATACTAGTCCCAGTTTAGGTTCAAGCAAGTGTAAACCAATTAGTTAACCATGCAAAGTGATTATAATGAGCCAAAGCAACCTTATCATACACACTTTCACTTAAGTGACTAAGCTAACAACTTTTCAAAGTGTGACTTCACAAAATAAGGAGTTTAACATTTAACTTGTTACTTAACTTTCCAATTTTAATCATTTTACCAAGTTAAGAATGGTGTGCTCCGAACTTTATACCTAAGCCACCATTATCACACGACCTTACAATCCAACTTTCTCCTCCTACTTACCTTGATTCAATTTCATCTATCCTAAACTTCCCCTACACCTATTTTTAACATTGTCCTCAATGTTAATCAAGCAAGGAAACAAAGACAAATAAAATATAAACGATAAGGGAAAAAGAAAAATTCCCTTGAATTGTTGATGTGATGTTGTTCCTTGCTCGAGTGCCTATCAAACTTTCTTAAACAATTTCTACTTCGCAAATTCTAACTTACCCATTCAGCTTAATGAATTCTACCTATCAACCTCAAGCAATAATTAATATCAAAGAATGTAAGAGGTTACTTTATTACCTCATATTCTTAAAGTTGTAGAACACAATTATTGCATCAAGGTTATTTTCACATTTTAGCTTAAACTTTAAAAATTTCTATCAAGACAAGGTAAAATTAAATATCATAATGTAGATAGGAAAGAAATTACAATTTATGAACATGCATGAGAATAAGCGTGTAAAGTGCAACTACAATGAATGAAATTTTATTTATAGTGAAAGATAGCTTAATGCATGATCAAATTTGAAAATTAACCTAAGTTGATTTTTTCATGTGTAATGCATGAAATGAACCTAAATGAATTTATTATGAAGCTAAATGTAAGAAAAAATGAATGAAATGTATGTAAACGAGTAGAACATGTTGGAAATTAATTCAAATTTTAAAGTTGTTTAAATTCCTTTAGAATAGGTCTTAGATTATCTTAGAATAAGTCTTAGATTATCTTTAATCTTATCTTATAAACTAGATTTAGTGGCTGAAAAATCTATTTAGTTGTTTGTATTTTGTCTATGTAAAGCAATAAAGTTCAATAATAAAAGTATGAGAGTGTGTTACGTATTGCTCAATCTTCATCTTATCCCATCTCCATCTTATTAATCTTCTTTTCTTTAAAATTTCGACAGAACAAACATACTTATCTTGGAAAAGATGGATTCTCCTCATCTTCCTTTTGGTGTAACTCCTTTGGAATTGGTGGTATTGGCTCATGCACTGGAATTGGTGTGGTTTAATTGAAATTGTAGATGAGCAAAGTAGTTGCAAAAATTTCTTTGATCTATCCCACATCCGTTTTAGTGTTCTTTTACCTCATTGCAATATACCTCACTTCACTTTTTAGTTAGTTTACCCTCAACTCAAATTCATTCTTGATTGTCCAGACATCATTTCCTTCTTCCGTTGAAGCTTGTCCTTGTTGAGGTTGAGATGATGAACCTCCAACATCCATTAAAGCTTGAGCCTGATGAGATTGAGGGGCTTGAGAGGAATTCCATGGGGGAGTGGAATCTTTAGGTGTCATATCTAATTCCTACTAGCTCGGCATCCACTTTGATCAACATATGCGTGCTTTTCTAATTCTTTTTTATTCAAAGATTCCACGTTATGATCCTTCGTTAATGGCACACTTCTAAATCTAAAATACCCTCCATACTAGTCTTGTGTTGAATGATGAACTAAGAATCTTATCTGTTACTCTACTAGCTATCCTCTTAAAATGAATTGCCAAAGCAATACCCATATTACATTCAAGCCCATTATGCATCCAATATAAGTAAATTAAATCATTCAAGTTCACAATACTTTCACCTTCACCTCTTTGTGTTAAAGATTTGGTCAATCATTGGTGTACCATAGTGTCTAAGTGTTTTTTAAAAGAAGTGCATCTAAAATTAGCTAGGTTATAAGGTTTACTTTTCCCTATTAGGGGTGCCGAAAATTTTGACTATCAAAATGTAATACCTCAGGTCTTCAATCAACTAATGAAAGTAGGCATTTACTTATAGGCGGTGGAGACCGATATACATCATCCAATACCCTCTTATGTTGCCCAAAATTATTATATGACATCTCATACACTTTTGAGGCTAGTCTAAATGTGATCCACTTTGTGTGACCATTTTAAACCACTTTTAACGTCAAACTCAAATGTAGACAAAAACTCATAGGTTAATTCATTAAATTCTACTTCTCTAACCTTATGAGCTAAGGTGAAACCACCTTCCTTAAGCAAGTTTTCAATATAATTTTTCAATCATAACTCCTGTAACACCATAAAATCCGAGTATTTTGCCGATTAAAGGACCTCTTTGAAAGAATTGCATACCTTTCTTTATGCCTGGGGTCCTTGAGTTTTAAATATGGATGATTACCAAATGGATTCTTTTCTTGGTTACTTTGTGGGTTCCTTGCCTTTGGAGGATGATGAAGCACTTTTTCTCATTTTGTTGTTCTTAAGTTATTTCACCACCTAAAACATATATAAAAAGAACAACAACTAAATACACCAAAATTTAAATGTTAGAAAAAATATGGCGTTTTGAATGTGTTTTGCTAATTTGTAAGTGCATTATTTGTTAGTGGTGTAAATGGGTTTTTAGGGAACAAAATATACGAGTTTTGTGTAGCGTAAAGTCAAAGTATTTAGGATTATGAAATTTTGAGTTTTGAAAGTTGATTTTGAAGGAATGGGTGTGGTCAAAAACGGGGGTTTAAGAGGAAGATGAAAATGGAGAAGAGAAGAAAAGTGTGTATGATTTTGTTGAGTCAGACTCTTTTATAGGTCACGAGTGTAGTAGGTCAAAACCTTGACCACCACAGCCTGCGATTAAAGTATTGACCCAAATTTTATGGGTCAGTGTTCCCTTTGTAAAAAAACACATCAAATATATATTAAATATTGCATAAAAAACCCAAATAAGTATGAAAATTCATAATATGACTAAAAATTGAAATAAAACCAATGAAAAGCACTTCAAAGTAAAATGAAACAAGATGAAATGCAAGAGAAGAAACGTATAAAACACTAACTAACTGCAATAACAAAATAACAATAAAGGTAAGGGATTCCTCCCATAAGTGCTTGTTTATTGTCCTAAGCTCGACGGACCCTTCATTATCACGAGTTTACAAAGTGACAGATAACCTATGATTAATCAATCGAACCTTTGAAGTAGTGTTTGAGTCTTTGTCCATTCACCTTGAACTTCCCTTTTTTCCAGGTGTGGAACCTCAATTGCACCATAAGGTGTCGTCGTCGTCATCATCATCATCACCCAGTCTGAAGTCCCGCAATGAAGTGGGGTATAGTATGTAGCCTTACTCTTATATAATAGAGAGGCTGTTTTCGGCAGACCCACATGCAAATGAGACAATATAAGAATAATGCAAGGTGAAATGTTTGAAATTGTAAATAGTCTTGACCACTTGACTTATGCTTGCCTTGAAAGAGGCAAAGTCTTACAATATATAAGAGCACTTGGTTGCCAATTTTGAACTCCCCATCATATATGAAATGATTATGGAATTTTTTGGTTTTCTCTTTACAGTGTTTGACGCTCTCATATATGTTGATGTGCAAGGCCTTATTCTTACTTGCACACTTCAAATCAAAGTTTAGAAACTTTATCACCTATTAAGCCCCTATACTCAAGCTTAACTTATAAGTGACAAGCCATCTTATAAACTAAATGATACCATGAAATCCTAATCAACATTTTGAATGTTGTCTTATAAGCCCACAATGCTTCATCTAATTTTTATCGCAATCTTTCCTTTTAGATTGAATAGGCTTTTCAAGAATCCTTTTAATTCCTTATTTGAAATCTCAACTTGTCCACTATTTTGAGGGTAGTAGGCCAAACTCATTTTATAATTTACCCCATATTTGTCCAATAATTTATAAAATTGATCATTACAAAATGTGAGCCTCTATCACTATTAATAATTATAGGTGTGCCAAATCTAGTAAAAATATTTTTCAAGAACTCAATAACCACCCGAGAATAATTAGTTGTGGTTGTCATTGCCTTAACACATTTGGAAACATGTGTGCTTGTTTGGTGGGTATGAAAAAAAGGGAATGGGTATAGAATGAAAGATTGAGTTTAGTAAGGAACTATGATTATAGAGTCATTATTTTGATTACCCATTTTTGGGTAATATCCCATTCCTCTCCTAATCTAGAGGAATGGGTATCATTGTTATGTAAGGGTGTGCTTGTTACAATTAATTAAAATATAATTATTAATTAATTAAAATATTATAATTAATTAATTAATTACAATATAATTAATTAAAATATAATTAATAATTAATTAATTACAATATAATTAATTAAAAAATAATTCATTTATTAATTAAAATATTTTAATTAATTAATTACAATATAATTAATTAAAAGATAATTAATTAATTAGTTAAAATATAATTAATTAATTACAATATAATTAATTAAAATATAATTATTCATTAATTAAAATATTGAAATTAAATTATTATTAATTAGTTACAATATAATTCATTCGTTAATTAAAATATTATTATTTAGTTATAATATAATTAATTAAAATATAACTCATTCATTAATTAATAATTATATTGTAATTAATTAATTACAATATAATTAATTAAAATACAATACAATACAATTAATTATAATAAATTTTTATTTCTTATTATTTTTACAAACCAACCACTATCAATGGTAATAGTAATCATTCTTTCCTCTTAACCAATCATCATAATTATAATGATAATATTCATTCTCATTCCTTACTATATTCATCTCCATTCCTATTACCATTCCCCTGTACGAACCAACCGCCCCCTAACTAAAATGAACGTATTACCAAATAAGTTGGGGTAATGTCCTATGAAATCAATTCCCCCAAAATTAAACAATTCACATATAATTATATTGCTAAATGGAAACTTATATTTACAGGAAATTTTATTTGTCCTTTGATACCTATCACACCTCACCATAAAGTCATAAGACTCCTTAAAAAGTGTTGGCTAATAGAAACCAGATTTAAAGACCTTTGTTGTCGTTCTTTGTGCTTTAAAATGTGAACTTGTTTCTCTCGAATGATAATATTCCAAGATCAATTCTTGCTCATGCTCTGGGACACACCGCCTTGTTATTTGGTTTATACACACTTTGAACCAAAACAAATTTGCCTACATGTGATTTTTCAAATCATAAAAGAAAATTTAAGTTGATGATAAGTCAAACCATATAGGAGAACGTCGACTACCAAATAGTTAGCAAAATCAGCAAACCAAGTTGTGTTAGAGGATAACTCAACTGCCATTAAGTGCTCATCCATAAAAGTGTCATCAATTTCCTCATCCAAGGTTTCCAAGCAAAGAAATGGATAATGTACCATACCGATCAGTAACAACACATACCAACTAAAAAAATGATACAATATTAATTAACATTGTATTAGCTTAACGGTAGATACTAGTCTTTTTGGTTGGTATCGGCCGATGCTTAAAATATCGATAAATACTAGTCCTAATTTGCAAAATCTAAAAAATATGATACTAAAATATTTTTTTTAATCTATCTAACCCTAGCCACTCCTTTTGATCCCCAGACTCTTGGTCCCAATTTTTTCAAGACATTTTCTCTCTTCTTCACCTTTGGTTCTTCACTCTTTATTTCTTCAAATCATTGTTATCCATCTTTGTTCTCCGTCTTCAGTCTTCAGATTGTTGTCATCATGCGTTTGTTCACTTGCGCTGCTTCTCTATCATGTTCACTACTTTGCCAATTTGCCTCCTTTATGGACCTATTTATATGTTACACTCGATTGGGAACTTGGGATACAAAAGTTATATGGTGTGCATAGTATGCTGTCGTGAGTTTGTGACACTAGAGTAGTGTATTGTTGTTGTGGTGGCGTGGTGTCTAGTCTAGTGCATGTAAGTACATTGTGGCCTTTTGTAGTTGTGTTATGCCTTGTGGGTGGTGTAGCTTGGCTCGTGGAATATGGATTGTGTTTGTGAGGGTGTGTTGCTGATGTTGGTGTATATGGGTCTGGTTTGGTGCGTATGGGTGGACGTGGTTTTATTGGTCTGGTGCGTATGACTGTTGTTAGTGTGTGTGGTTTGTTTTAGTGAGTGTGGTTGGACGTGGTTGTGCTGTTCTGGTGCGTGCGATTTGTGTTAGTGTGTGTGGTTTAGTCTAGTAATGGTGCGTATGGTTGGTGACTGATGTTGGGCCCCGAATTTTTTTTTTATTTTTTATTTTTTTTGGATTTATTTATTTATTCATTGATTCTTCTTTACTTTGCTTTAATTGATTTAGTTATGTATATATATATATATATTTATGTGAGCTTTGGAATTAGCAAGTATTATTGGAATTAGAATTTTGGAGATTAAA
>JAOSBL010000007.1:20068063-20078945 GCA_027568915.1 Erythroxylum roraimae
CCTTCTTCTTTTAATCCTTGGAAACCCACGAAAATCCCAAGCAAACCATCCCTTCACTTTCCTCTCACATGGCCGAATCACTCTTTCTCCTTTTCTTCTTTGTGATTTTCGAACTTCCTTCTTCTCTTTGCTAGTTTCGGATGAGTGTGAGAAAGACCACCTAATAACTTAACCTAATGCCCCAAGACGACTACACTTAAGAGTTAGTTTAAAATTTGATTTTAAACCTTTGAAACCTATAGCATTTTCGTTCCTCCCTTCCCAAAAACGACAACACCTCCTATTCTTCTTTCCTTTCAAATTCTTAAGCTTCCTTTACAAGATTCCTAAGCTTCTCTTACAAGCCTTAGTCATAATAATTGGACCCTAGCCCAAAGTATCCCATTCTTCTTCATTTAAATGTTACTTCAAAGGGCTCAAAGCCCACTTGATTTTTCCTTAAGCCTTTTAACATATATCAACTTCCAAATGGGCTCTTTCAAATTTAAAGTCTAACACCTTATTAAAATGCACTAAGTCAACTAACTTCCTTCAACTAATAATTCTTACTTAAGCACTAAAATCCCAAATTATTCTCCATCTTATGCTTTTAATTCTAACAATTTAGCAACAATTCCAATTTAGACTTCTAAATTCCATCAAGTAAAGCAATTATCCTCAAACCTTCTTATTCATTTAATTTCTAAAATCCATGCAAGCTCTAATTAAATCTAATCCCCTCATCAATTCATATATTTCTTTTTAATACTCACAAAATGTCACAAATAATAATTCAACAAATCTAATTTCACCAAATCCCTTCATTTAATAATCATAACTTAAGCAATAAAATCCTTAATTTATTCCAACCAACCTAGAAATGATTTAAACATGCTTAATGCGAATCGGGGCCCAATAATTTTGTTAAAGAGAAAGTCGTTGAATCCCTCATTACTGTTGAGTATACGCCTATAGCTAGCATGTTAGCAAATCCACTCACAAAAGGCTTACCTATATGTGTGTTTGCAGAACACGTTTCCCGCATGGGATTGTTAGGAGCTTAGCTGGATAAGATTAGTGGGAGTTTGCTATTTTGTATTGAACATGTTGGCACCTTGTACAGATTGTTTATGACTTTTATATATGAGACATGCATAATGATGTTTGTAGTCATCTTTGTTAATGTTGACATACATATGTTGATATTGTACTGCACGTATGTTGTTTTAATGATTATTGTGGTATTTGAACATCTCCAGGTCCAAATCATGTGTAGTATATATATCCTATCGATATGATATTGCATATGATTTATTTAATTATTTTTGGATGATGGAGTCTGGTATGGTGGTTTGATTATGTTGTCTAAGTAGGAAAATGTTAGAAATATTTATATATGGACTAATATAATCACAACATTAATTCCATATGCCTAACCACAATCGAATTGCCTAATGTATATTTAATAACCATAATGGGATGGTTAATTTGCTAATTGCATTTGAGGCACATGGTAGTACCCTAATAACTATATGTTGGCCCATTAAACTATAGTACACATCATCCATTTAAATTGAGACAATAAGCCTATTCTACCCCTTAGGGTAAAACATGTCATAATACATGATATAAGGTGAGATTGTTGAGTGAGACATATATTATGTGTGTATTAGGTGTGAAAGAACAAGGGTCTTCTACCATTAATCTCTCTTACACAAAGTTTGTGTTTTTCTCTTTAATAGGTTTTGGTGAAGCATGGAGAGGGTGCAAGTCCAAATGCCAAGTGTTGGAGGTATGATTTCATCATTTTGTTATACTCTAAATAAAATGTGATCTTGGTTGTTGAATATGGTAAATGACTACATTTATTATAACTGGTAAGCCAAAGGTAGACTGAAAACATACCCAGCGTACGTCCCTCTCCCTAAAAACCTACAGACTTCGTATTCTTTTATTTTCCTCAGCTGCCTGCTCTCCCTTCCTTAAAAACATGTCTTATTCTCCTTTAAAATAAAACCCTTCTTACGTTAAAAAGATATGTATGTTCTTCTCTGGAGTCTTAAAACCTTACGATTCCTTGGGCATCTGGAGTAGTTACAATTCTGGAGTCTTAAAGTCCACTGCGTTTTTGCCCCCTGATGCATCATTTTTTATTTCTCCTTTGTAGTATGTGTTGTGGCCTTGCGTTTTACTTCTACTGCAACGTTTTTATCTATTCTGCCGTCGTTTTGCTTCTGCTTCTGGCCGCTTTTGTGTTGCCATTTCACTGGTGCTACATGTTTTGTTCCTATACTGTGTACTATACTTTTATTTTGGGCTGGTTGCTGGCTCTATCGTTTTGTCTCTGCTGGATGAGTGTTGTCATTTTTGCTATTGTTTATGCTCCTGGTTGCTGTTTCTTCTTATGTCCAGCAGTTGTTGTTGTCGTTTTTTTCAAAATGCTGTCGTTTTGGAGTTGTGGGCTGCTGCTGTGCTTTTGTTCCTCCCAGCAACTTCTTTTTGCTACTTTTCTCCAAAGATAGCGCCTGACGACAAATTCTTTTTACAAGATTTTACCTCGCAATAAGGGTTCTCTCAATCACTTAAAAGGTGTTTAAGGGACATAGACATTACTATAGGCTTACAAATATGTCACATCATAACCACTTAACTTAAATGCATTGCAATAATAAAAAAGGTCTTTTATTAGGGTATAATGGGGCTTAGGACATGGGAGGATAAAAGGGATATTTGAGTTATAGTTATTAAAGGATATATAAACCAAATT
Source organism: Erythroxylum roraimae (assembly GCA_027568915.1). Classification (NCBI taxonomy): domain Eukaryota; kingdom Viridiplantae; phylum Streptophyta; class Magnoliopsida; order Malpighiales; family Erythroxylaceae; genus Erythroxylum; species Erythroxylum roraimae. The sequence goes on from JAOSBL010000007.1 coordinate 20,070,810, forward strand.
GCTCAATTTCCTCCTACTGTCCAACAATGACCCCAATAATGATGTTCTACTATCAAAATTTAGAAATCTCAAGGATCATTCTTACAAAAGAAAACAAATAAGAACATTTATGATCCAAAACTTAGGTAATTCATGATTGCCTAAAGGATATTTGAGGACGTGCAATTCACGGGTTAAACTTGTTTTTCTTTCTTTCTTTTCTTTTTTCTCTTTTTTTTTCAACACTTTGGCCCTTTTCCTTTTCTTATTTTGGGCACTTCATAATTTTATTTCTCTACATTTGTAGAGCATCAAAACATGAGAATTCAATATAACCATACATGTTGCCATTACATGTCAACCTCAAACCACAAACAAATAAGTTAAACCACATGCCTTTCAAAACTTCAATCCATTTAAAATTGGTTCAACAAAACCCTAAGCCCTAGAAACATTAACCTTAACACCTTTCTTATCCTGCTATCTGTTGTTTATAACATTTGGTCCGAGAGAAACCTCAGAACCTTCAAAGAAAGAGCCATGGAAGTGGAGAGCATCAATTCTAAAGTGATCTTCCAAGTAATGGAGTAGTTTTGCTCAAACACCAAAAGTAGGTAAATTGTGTTTTTGGTTTGTTTTCTTCTATCTTATTGAAGGTCCAGCTTGGAGCGGTCAATCATAAGCACATTCCCTCGTGGAAATCAATTCAGTGAAGTATCCAGCTGAAGAGGGTACATCGTATACTGACATCAGGCCAAAGACGATGATAACTCCAAGCAGTAGTGACGAGCAAGGAGTCACACATGGCAACATTCCTATCCTTGGGACATCCATCAATAGCATTGCAATGAATCCAGATCTTGACAATAGGAGACTTCAAGATTCAAAAGCAGGAACAACATGGGTGCAAGAAATAAGGAATAAGGGGTATGTCTTATCATCCTTGGGTCTTCACCAAGTAACCCCCCCTTTTTTCAGCATCACAAGAGCATACAGTTCAGAGTGCTCTTGACTGGCATCTCTGGTTTGTGCAGCGGTCATTTTAAACTTGTAATCAGTGCCTGGTTGTATTGCTGGTTTATCTTATTGTTAGACATGTCTAGGCTATAAGTTGGAGTGAGTTTTGACTTATCAGGACCAAGATGAATGTGCTTAGATTATGGTAATCTGTGAATAGCTATGTTGTTGGTTAGGATGTACCTCCTATAAGGTCATCTTTTTGGTAGCCTTATTTAGATTGTATATTGTGGCATGTTAGGCCCTCATGGCAAACATAAGTTCTGTATGTTATTAGGAAGGGCCATTTTTGGTAGTGTTAGAGAACTGCTTCTTGGCGTCCTCGTGGCTTGTACATAACTTGTTATTATTTTTAATCAATTTACTAAATTACTAAAAAAAAGAGTTAAAGCAAATAGTTTTCCCTTCCTTTAATAATGGGTTGAAAATGAAGGTCAAAATACAAGGCTTAGGCTAAAATTTGTGGTTTTATGTTAAAGAAAGAGGGTTAAGGCTTCAACTTGGCTAATTAGGATAAATAACATACGAGGTAGGCTATAGAAAGCAAAAATAGTTTAATCCTAGATGCCTTTTATCACTTTAATGCACTAAATTACCTAGTAGTCTCAACATTAATAACAGAGTAAGTTCTAGAATGATCAACCCGTACGCGACAACCACTAAACAAGAAATAATTTAAGCACAGCAATGAAGTTGCTCTTTAAAGGCTCAAACCTCACTATTTAAGTAGGCTTTTTGTCAAATCTCACTTATTTTTCATTTAAATCAACCATTGAGGACCAAGATAATCATTATATCATCAAATCACTATTCATGTTTGCAATCCATCATGTTTTCTTAGTTCGAGAAAATAATGCACTTTAACTTACAAAATAAAACAATTTTTCTGTAGAGCAGTAGGATATCTTTTCATATTCTTCTGGAGACAATGCACATATTAGGTGATGTTTTGTTTTAGCATTTAGTTGTGCATTTCTCCTTTCAGCATCATACCATACTTCTACATTATCAGAAGTGGGAATTCTGGATCTAACTCTAATTGCTTGTCATACTTTGATACCTACAGATTGGAGATAGATTGTCATTCTCTCTTTCCAGTATGAGTAGTTGTTTCCATTGAAGTAAGGAGGCTTTGAAACGGATTGTCCTTCAAAACTTTTCAAGGTATTTTCCATACTCTATCACGTGCTGTAAAACACAGTAAATGTGAAACCTATCTCTGATACTAAATAATAAAGCAAACCCATGCAAGAGGGGATGAATTGTGTGTGACTTAAAAAAGTTTTTGTAAGTTACTTTTAATTCGTATAAAGATAGGTGCTTGTTAAAAATTATAACAATAGGAGCCTATTAGAAAATAGTAGCTATTTAAATGATAGGAGCGTGATAAAGTATGAGTCTTGTTGAAACAATAAAAAGAAGGTGCCTGTTTAAATGAAAGGAACCGTTAGTAAATTGAAAATAGAAGGAATCTATTATAAAAGTGAAGGAACCCCTTACTGAAATGAACACACACAAAATATAATACAGAAATATAAAAGATAAAGAGAGAGAGAGAAGAAGGACACAGTCGATTTATACTAGTTCTACTTACAACCCAAGCTGACTTCTAGTCCCTAAGTATCCAACTTGAGAGTTTCATTATAAAAAATCGAGTATTACATTTGATGAGCCTCTTCAAGCTCACGAGTACATATTTTTCAAGATTCTCCAACCTTCCACACTCGAAGTGTATAACAAGCTTTATAGAAAAATAAAATAACAATTTCTCTGTTGATAGAGTGATTTCACTTCCTAAGGCACAACAATAATGATATGATTCTTAAGAATAAAGATGCTGCTCAAATGTTTTGACAGTTTGAATATGTTTGTTTTTTTTACAAGTGTTGTTACTCTTCCTTAAATAGTCAATTTCTTCAGCTAGCCATTGCTTCACTCGCATCTTTAGTCAATTGGATGGATTTAAATCTGAATAACTTCAATGTTATCTTTGCCAAAAATCTGCCAATAATCATATAGCTAATATATGACCTTCATAATTAGTAAGATCCTTTCGGATAAACCATTTCTAATAAGGTAAGTTCATAATGAAGGTTCCTACAAGAAAGAAAGCGTATTTCTTATGATTTTATTTCCTTTTGTGGACAAGACTATTACTTATACAAGGAAATAAATCCAATTTGAATTTTGAAATATTATACAGTTATTATCAAAATCGTTAATCATAATCCTTGAGCTAACAATCTCCCCCTTTTTTATGATGACAAGCAGTAATAGATATATTTTCATATTTGAAAGATACCTATGACTTTATATGTTCAGACATAAATAGAAGGAGCCTATCTCTTAAGAAAGGAACCTATCAATTATATATCACAGATTTTCACAAGTTCAACAACATAATCAATCATATATAATTGAGGCATCATTTAGGAATTTGCATTAAAAAATATATCATCATATATGCAAACATATGAAAAAAAAATCCACATAAACTCTTCCCCTTTGTCATTATCAAAAAATAATAAAGTATAGGGAGGAAGTGAAATAAAAAGAATGAAATAAAGGAAAAGGTTAAATACTACATCAAATAAAATCATTAGTATAAATAAGCCAGGCAGAAAGCAAATAGCAACAGAGTTATTTAAAAGATTCAAGGATTCTTGTAAGCAAAATCTACATGTTAAGAAGTTGATTCTGCATGCTATCTATTTGTTCTCACATTTGTTCTTAATTGGCTTGAATATCCTTCAGTTGTTATTGAAGATTTGCACTATTTTCATCTTGATAAGGGATAAACGTTAGTTAGTCTGGAGCAGGATCTAAGTTTTCTGTTACTCTCTCAGACCTTTTATCTACCTAGAAATTGTTTTTCAATCTGTATCCCAATTGATAGGGAATGGAAGGGTGAAACTTAGCCAGTGCATATCAATTCAGATTTGCAAAAGGAATTCCATACTGGTTGAAAATCTTGGTTAGTAACATTCCATAAGGTAGGCAACTGGTGTTATTCTTATGATTCCCCTTATCCACCATAAACCTCAAGATTATAACTGGAAGATTCATTATGTTCCCTTTTAGTAGATTATACACCGCATAAGTGTAGCTTAATTGGTTATGTATCTTCTGACATATACGTACGTAGAGCTGTTAAACTATACACACGTTTTTTTAAAAGGCTAAAACGGCGTCATTAATGACTCCCTTTTTTTGGATTATATAATCGTACTCTATTAAAACAATAGGACCCTGTTAGACAACAGTAACCTGTTAAATGACATGAGCTTGCTAAAGTATGATTCCTATTGAAACAATAAAAAGAAGGCACCTGTTAAAATGAAAGGAACCATCAGTAAGTAAAAAAAAGAAGGAACCTATTATAAAAGTGAAGAAGTCCTTTGCTAAAATGAACACACACAATATAATACAGAAATATAAAAGATAAGGAGAGAGAGAGAGAAGAAAGACGTAGTCGATCGATTTTATCACCTGCATAATCTACATCATAATAGCCCACTATGTCAAATGAATCAGTTTTTGGGTACCGTAGTCCAAAATCTATAGTTGCGTGGAGATATCGAAAGATCCTTTTGACTGCTTAAAGATGGATTTCTTTTGGAATTGATTGAAAGCGTGGGCAAAGACACACATTAAGCATAATATCTGGTCTTGAGCTTATAAGATATAGTAGTGATCCAATCATTCCTCTATATTTTGTCTCATCAATAGCTTTTCCTTCATCTTTATCAAGTTTAGTTCTAGTGTACAATGGAGTACCCGTCGGTTTGAAAGTCTCAAATGATATTTCTTGATGAGTTCCTTTTTATGTTTGTCTTGTCTGATGAAGATTCCTTTTTCTGTTTGTTTTATTTGTAATCTGAGAAAGAATGATAATTCTCCCATCATGTTCATTTCAATCACATTTGAAGTGTTGGATTTTGAAAAATGGAAGTCCGGAAATTTTTTGGAAGTGAACAGTAAGAGAGTTAAATTTTTGATTTGAATTTTGGTGAATTTACTGTACTTATCTAGATAGATTTTGACAAAATAGTCTTCATGAAAGTTGTAGATCTTTCTTTTAGCTTTCCATTGATATAAAGTTTATAAATTTTGAAGTTCTGGATCAAAAGTTATGGAGGTTTGAAGTTGAGATGTCGGTGGAGAAGAAGAAGTGTAATTGCACGACGGTGACTTTTGGGGTTCAAAATGATGCACGACGGTGACTTTTGAGCATAGTGAAAATGCACTATCGTGCATAAGCACGACGTTGACTTTGGTTATAAATGGGAAAATGCACCGCCGTGCATATGCACGATCGTACATTTGAGATTTCCCCTTTTTTGAACAGTCTTGCTTCTTTTGACCATAACTTCTTCTCTAGACCTCCAAATGACTTGATTCTTAAACCATTGCATTCGTAAGACATTTTTCTACTTTTCCACAAAAATTGGTAGCATTTTGAATTGATTTGAAAAAGATTGATTGAACGAAAGTGAGAAAATCTATTGGAATGGTATGAACTGGTGTTGTTTTATTGAATGTACTTCAGTGTTTTGATTATTTCTGGACCTATAGGATTACAAATGAGATGGTTTTTAATTTGGAGTAAACTAGAGAAATATGAATACAAACGATATGAAAAAGTCAAATTGTGATTTAGTCTTTAAGATGTTCAAATTCTGAATGGAAGCTGTGCATAGTACACTATTTTTGAATATGAACAACCCAAAAATGTTTGAGACATATTTTCAAAATTACTGAACCAAATTGAGTTATTTTGGTGTCAATAGAAACATAAGACATTGAGGAACACTTCCATAGAAGAGAGTAAAACCAAATTACATCATTTTCACCTTCTAATTAAATGTGAACAGTAGACACGAAGGTTTAGAATTTTGGATAATTTATAAGAAGAAATGAGAGTTTTGATAATGTGTGATCATGTAATGTTGGAATAACATTAATGATGAATTATTGATATTAAAGTACCAAAAACATATGTTTAATGGAGATGAAGTGGTCCATATGAATAAAGTTGTGATTCAAAAACAGAAGTAAAGTGTATCTAGTAAAAATGAACGAGAAATGAGTTATTATGAAAGCAATGATGCAAAAAAATGAGAAAGTGATAAAATGTGAAATTTGATAATATACATGGGATTGTCATGAACAAGCATTGTACATATTCCATATACACACGCGCACATAAATGAATGCTTATAATTGTGTAAAATTATTAATGTGTGTGTGCAATATGTGTATTACATAAATGAATTGTGCAGGTTAGAAGTCCGCATTCAGGCATTTTCAGAATTTGGAAGCAAATGCTAATCTGGAGCGTACTGTGAGTAGACCGAGATGGTCTCATTTCATTGTTTGTTCTATTTTGAATTTTGTGTTGATTGAATATAGACTGAATATATGAATGTGATTGATTGTGTTGGTTTTCGGATAGAAGGTCCAATGATTGTGATGCTTGATTAAGATATTGAAGTGTTGCTTGTATGTGAATGAGATGAATTAATTGTACATAATTTGATTGTTAAATGTGTTCTAAAGGTGCATTTGCATGTAAGTGAAAATGTGATTCTCAACTTTAATGTTGAATACCAGACTAAGGTCCGATGATATGGGAATGTGTTTGAATGGGAACATGCAAATGTGATTGATGCATTCCATTTCATAAATACATGAAATATAATGGCAGTTGTGACTGGAGTAGCCACCAATCAGAGCTTAAAGGTCAAAGTATGAAAAAGAGTCTCGAGCTCAAAAGTGATTAAGAGCCTAAGGCTCCCTATGTAAAATGAGCCCTATCCCCATCGGATATAGGACAGTTAGTAATGAACTGGTATCCAATAGATACGGGACAGTTTAGGAACTCGGTCATAACAAAGTAACAAATGGAATGTGGGTCTCATGTGCATTACATATGCATAATATGAATGATTAAAGTGTATTGAATGTGAAATGTGAAATGTTGTGAATGTGAATTATGTGTTGTGCGACTGGGTGAGCCATCGATGATGGTCACTCACTGAGTTCGCAAACTCACCCAAAATTTGCAAATATTTTTCAGGATCGGAAGAATACCCTGTTAGGCAATGGGAGTATACCTACTGCATACAAGTGAGAGATAGAGGTCGGAGTCAGTTCGCGTCTGCATTATATTTCTTTGTTTTTGTACTGAATTGTATTTCCCGCACATTTTGTATTAAGGAGTGTATTCTGAAATCATTGTACAATGTGTATGCGAATGTAATCATGTTGTATTGACATTATGATTTTGAGTGTTTTGTTTCTGGAATGCGCCTTAGTGATCAACAAATTCTGATGAATTGAAAAATGTTTATGAAATAAAGTGGGCCCGAATTGATTACAGATTTCCACTTACTGTGTTGTGGTTTCAAAAAAAATTTATACTAAGTTTTGACTGATTAAGTACTCTAGCATACCACCCTCACAGGGCACGGACTCGGATATCACTCATGTCGGGTATGTGTCTTACAGGAGTGGGGTGCTACATTTGTGGTATCAGAGCACAGAATTACTATCTTACACGAGCATTTTTGAAATATGTGTCAAGTTATATACATTTTTATCGTGACATAGCAGACAGTGGCAATTGATCCCCAGTATGAGTCACATGCATGAGCATTCCTTATGAGTTTGAGCTATGAGAAGCACTGAGAAAAATGATGATTTGATAGAATATGAGGAAATAAAGGTTTATGGACATTTTGGAAATGAGAAATAGTATCTGGTTCTATGAGATAGATAGAGGTTCACTGCTTTGGTATTGGTGGATGTATTATTGAATATGATGTCAATATCATAGCTCAAATGTGATATAGATGTGAATACACAGTCATGGATTGTTTAAGGAAAATCAGAGATATAAGCAGAAATGATGAGATTAAAGTATACAAGCAGAATAGAATGAGAAAACAAAAATATATGCACTATGATCTTAAGAAGACGAACTACTTGTTGATTATTGTGATAAGAGCTACGATCCTCCGTGAGAAAATATTAGTGGAAATTGAGATCAGAATTTTAGGATGAATATGCATCTATAACTCTGAATGGATTGCGAATATATATATGTAAGATGAATAAATGACAATAGGAAAATGAGAT
>JAOSBL010000007.1:20140194-20157038 GCA_027568915.1 Erythroxylum roraimae
GGTGGCTCGACGGAAGATGAGAGACGGATGGTGGCTCGACGGAGAGGGAAGGTGGCTCGAGGGAGAGGGCAGGTGGCACGATGGAGAGCTAATTAAACGTGGGAAAGAGACGGAGAGCTAAACGTGGGAGAGAGCGGGAGTTGAAAATGCATTAGTGGGCCAGCGGGAGAACGTTATTTAGATGGCCTTTCCCAACGTCTAACTCTCCACAACGTCGGGCTATGTTTTTTTCGACGTCTAACCATCCAAATGACGCCTAACACTTGGTTTTTCCACGACGTCTCTATACAACGTCGTGGAATCTTGGCCCCTTTCGTGACGTTTGGGAACACGTCACGAAAGCCTCCTACATTTCGCGACGTCTACTAGGAAGACGACGCGAAATGCATCTTTTTGTTGTAGTGATCCATTTCATCTTAACAACTTCCTAATGAAAACTCCAGGTTTCAAAGAAGTTGTTAAAATAGGGCTCAGTTCTTACTTCAGTGGCACAAACAATTTCAATGCTCAAAGAAACTAAGTTGTATTCATAACGAAATTAATTCATTTCAAGCTAATGTTCGAAATATACATCATCTCTTGAACACTACAAAATCAAGTCTTGAAAAAGCTCAGAATTACCTATGCTTTAACCCCACCAACCATTATATCCAAGAAATAAAAAAAAACAAGCATTGAGTAATTTCATTCAAGATGTTGACTTTGATTGCTTAGTCTAGAAGCAGAGATCTAAAATCAAATGGTTACAAGACAGATATAAAAAACACCTAATTTTTTCATAGATCTATGTTAACAAGGAAGGCTACCAATATAATAGTAACTCTGGAATCACATAGATTTATGCTTTATACTCAATTTAAATTTATATTTGTATCTGAAATTTATTTCACTCAACTGTTAGGGACTTGCTCCTCAGCTACATCATCAGTCAAACTTATAGAACAGATTGTCCAACACAAATTGAATGCAATTTAAATAGAAGCCCTTTCTTTACCTATCTCGATAATTGATATTTAAAATTCCATCAAATCTCTAGTTCAAAGTAAAGCTCCTAGTCCTTGTGGTTTTAACATTTTATTTTTCATAGAAAATAGCATCATGAGGAAAACAGTAGTTGAATCAGTTAAGGAGCTTTTCAATAACAGAAAAGCCCTTAAAGAGTTTAACAAGACTTTCATCATATTGATTCCTAAAGGTAAGGAACATAAGTCTCTGAAATTTCTAAAGTGATTACAAAGAGACAAAAATCCATTCTTCTTAGTTTGATTGATCCTACACAATGTGCATATAATCCTAAGAGACAAAATGGTGAAAACATAGCTATAGCACAAGAGCTATTAAAGCAATACAACAAAATAAATAGTTGTAAAAATTGTGCTTTCAAAATTGATTTTCATAAAGTTTATGACTCTATCAACTGGAGTTTCATCCTAAACACCTTAAAGTCATTTGGCTTCCCTGATATCTTCATTGAAAGGGTGTGTTAGTGTATCACTTTCGTTTCTTACAGAATTATAATAAATGGACAACCCACCAGGCTTATTTTGCAATTAGAGGCATTAGGCAAAAGTTCTCATTTCCCCTTATTTATTCTCCTTCGTATCTGAAGTCTTCATAAGACTTCTCAAATGAAACTCAAAATTGTTAGCCTTGGCTTTGCTGATGATGTTTTCATCTTTTCTAAAGTAGATATCAAATTAGTCTTAACAATATCTAAATCCTTCTAAATGTTCAATAAGATCTCTGATCTAGTTATCAATATTGACAAATCCAACTTATTTATCTTTGTAAGTGCTTCTTACTTATCTGCAAGAATCTCTTCCATCATAGGCTTTAGAATCTCATCTCCTTGTCAAATACTTTGGAGTTCCTATCTGCTCTATTAAACCTCTTTTCTCTAATTTTAAGCCTCCCATGGAAAAAATTAAGAACATAATAGAGAATTGGAGCTCTAAAACTCTCTCCCTAATGAGCAGATGTCAATTGATAATCTTTGTGCTATCTTCACTTACAAACTATTAGGCTTCTCACAATGTATTTCCTATATTAGTGACTAAAGAGATAGAGAAACTTTTAGCACTTATCAATCTAACCCATATAATTTTGTCGACTTACATAGATGTGTCCTTCATAAGAACGTATCCCACTTTTAGCACTTATCAATCTAACCCATATAATTTTGTCGACTTACATAGATGTGTCCTTCATAAGAACGTATCCCTCCAAAATAGTTCCAATGCTTCCTTTCTTATACCAATTTTACCCTAATTCTTCTCCTTTTTATCCATAAAAGAAAATAAGACTTTAAAAAATAGAAACAAGATAAGTACCAAAAATAATAAGAAACTCTCAAATAAACAAACAAAATGCATAAAATATAGGATTAGATATATATTCTATTTAGTACTTATCAATCTAACCCACAGTTAAGCATTTACTTATCCTCAAGTTAATTAATTTTATTACTATTAATTTAATAACAAAAAGATTTGGGAAAGCGTTAAACAAAAAGGATATCGATCAAGATTCTTCATTATTCATTCAATTGCAAAGTTCATTGAAATGTTAAGCATTTTGTTACTTACATCAAATTATAAATCAATCCACAATTCTTCAAATATCAACTCAATTGACACCATTGCACTTAATGCATAAAGTTAACATATGTGGGAAAATATTATAAAACCTTTAAACATTTTCATGCCCCTTATTAAAAATAAAACAACAAATATAAACAATATAAGAGCATTTAGAGGCTTGTTTAAAATTTCATTTAGCCTTTTGACATGAGAGTAAATATCTTATCTTGAATACCCCGGTTACTAAACTAGGTCAATATCTCAAATGGCTATTAGCACTACTCTTTAACTTTGACCTTTTTATGATACAAAGCTAGAGGAATGAAATTATTTATGCTCATTTATTTTTATTTTTATTTTTATATGTGCGATAATAAAAATACTAAAAAAGAATTTACATTTAACTCAATGTATATACTAATTATACCTAAATGAACTAAATTGAATCAATTTAATCATCAAGGCTCATAACTATTTGCATAAACATTTCAAATCACATTGACAACCAAACTCATAATGAATCATCTTGATCAACATCCTCTCTTTTTAAAAAATCTAAAATTTTCATTATTAAGATAATCATAACAAAATTGGCAAGCTGATTGCTACCTTGTCCCACACTTAAGTTTTTTATTGTCTTTGATATATAAAACATGCTAGAACAATGAAAAATAATAGGAGGAGGTGAGGATAACTGGCACTCCCCTTATAGAAAAGATTTCCACCCCTTATCTATTGTTGTTAGCTTTCATCCAACACTGGTGAAATCTTTCTACTCTAAACCAAGGGGTGATGTTACCTTCACAACCTGTGGAACTCCATCAAATATTAAGTACAAAATTAAGACCATCAAACTAAAATTATAAAAGTAACTAAACTACTAATGAAAAACATACAAACTACTTAAACAAAACAAAAACACATAATTTTTAGGTTGCCTCCCAACTAGCACTTCTTTATGAATCTTATTGTTGGACTTCTTAGCTTGTCCTTCTTCAACCTTAATCTATAAGTAATAGCTTGCTTCCACTTGTTTTTCCACATAAAGATTCAGTAGCTTGCAAATAGGTCACATGCTACAAGATAATGATATAAGGTATCAAATTAATAAAATCGAGTAAATCCATTAATTTCCTTTTTAGTGACAAACTATCAATATAAAATTGAAGAATAAAATCCCTTAGATCTTTGATTGACTTTGACAGTTTGTTTTGTGTGAAGTAGGAGCCCTCTATACTTAAGATGACTATCAATAATTCCTTGATAGCTTCCTTATTTGGCTCTTCTTCTTCTTCTTCTTCTTCTTCCTCTTTTTCCTCTTCCTTCTCTTTTTGAACAACAGCTTGATCAGCTTCTTCAAGCTTTATCTTCTCTGCTAACTTTTCCTCCTTCTCTTCTTAAACTGCAACTTCCTACATGCATTTAACCTTTGACTCATCTCTACTCTTAAAAATTAATGCACTTACATGATCTCTTAAATTTAACTTAATGTATGTAGATGAAGTAATTAGCTTTTAGAGTCTATTGAGGGTAGCGTTGCTTGAAGCAATGCATGTCATTAAGATATCTTTAATATGGTCCTCTTCATCTTGCTATAGTTGTTATATAAATCCAAATGAAACATGATCGTTCCATACAAAGCCATAACAATTGTTGCATTATGAATTATATGTATTCTTGGAACGAGTATCTTGAGGCCAATTCTCCATGTAATTCGGATGCGCTCCCATATGTAGTTTAATGCTTGACATTCATGATTAGGGTGATCTCCCCCACAAATGTCATAACACACCATAGATATTGGTTGAGCTTCCGAATACATATAACCATGCCTCTTATTTCAAGCTTCCAATGCTACCATAAGTGATGGCATACTATAGTCCCCTTGAGAATAATGTCCTCTCCATTCTTCCATTATGTTTGGTGGTTACGATGACAAATATCCAATTCCTACAAAATAAGCTACAAGCACAAGATCAAGAAAGAGAGCTCTAAGGAAAAATAAATAAACAGATAAATAAAAGATTGTTGTCTCAGACAATGACGTCAAAAACTTCATATTAATTTAAGTTTTAAATTGCAAGTGCATGGTGTAGTTGTAGCTATCATTGGCAAGTACAAGTTGATCCCACGGAGACTAGAATTACTAGTACTTATTGTCTTTTTATTATCTAACCTAACAAATTATAGTGTTTAAGAAAAACTCAATACAAAATTAAAATAATAAACTAAAATAGATCAACTTAATTAACTAACAAGAACAAAGATTAGACTAATAACCAATTAAAGATAATAGTGGTACCTCAGCTTCGAATCAAGATTCTTCATGCAATTATTTCACTATTCAATTTAATCTATAGTTTATTAGATCGTGAAAATTTATACCTTATGTTAACATCTTTCTCAAGAATATTAGCACCTAAACTTCGGTTCACTAACTAAAATCTCTTTCTAGTTAAAACCCTTAAGAGATTTCACTATTTGGTTTGACCCTCATCCAGAGGATTTATATCTATCTATCTCTAGATTTACATGCAACTCCTTTGAATTATAGTATGTTTATTCATACAAAAGGATTTTTCAATCTCAGTTGCATGAAATCATACATGAAATAATACAATAGCAATATTAATTCAAGAATAACTAAGAACATATAATTGAATCTTAATGAAACTAAATAATGAATTAAGTTAAAATAAAATCATTACCAGGTCTATCCCAGGATTCATCTAATCCAAGTACCAACAAAAGTTTAGCTCATAATAACATCAAGACTGAATGAAAAACATAAAACTAAAAGAACCATGATAAAATCCCTTTTAATCTTTACGAAATCTACTTTTGATTAAGGGAAATGCACCCCAAAATATGTTTTCTTGCTTGTTCTTCACTCTTTCTATCATTATAGGCCATCAATATGTGTTTTGTAACACTCCGTGTTAGGGGTGAATTTCAGTGCACTTTATGCTCTGCATAATTGAGTTTTCGCTTATATGTGCATATGCAATTTTGGACAAATTACTATGTGACAAGTGGAGCAATTAGTAAGTGACATATGGGCTAATTAAATGGGTGACAAATGTAAGATATGACAAAGGACATGTGTCAATGAGGGATGGAGCCACCTAGTCATGTTTTTGGGTAAGAAAGTTTCTGCAGCTCCTTTATTTTGTCTCCACCAAAAACACTATCTTCCTTCTTGCTCATCCATTGTTTAAACACTTAACTTCTGCATTTTTAATGTTATTGGCTTGCCCACGTTACACCTTTTGAGCCTTCTTCCATTTGAGGGCCTTGATTGTTACAAAATCTTTTTGTAATCCAACACCGAAATCTATTGGTTGTTCTCCCCATTTCTGGAAATTTTTGTTGTAGTGAGAAAAACTTAAGACAAGTAAGTTTTATGCATGTTTGCATGTTTTAAATGGATGCATGCATGAATGGTGTATATTTTCATACTTGTGGATTGCTGCCTACATAAATGGTGTTGATGCATGTGTGGGTGGTGAAAGAAGAAGCAAATTCGGTGATATGATTAACAAGATGAAGGGTTATAATCATTGGAATACGATATATGCAGTATTTTACTGAACATACATCTGTATTTAAGGCATATCGTGATCTGTGATTATCCAAATTGGATGAAGTTAAATTCATATTAAACTAGAAAGACATATCTACAACTTTCATGAAGGAGTCGAATTTGATTTCTGTCATTAATTATGTTAAAATTTGGCTTGAAGTGGAGTTTATGGATTATGTCACTAGTTGTGAATAGTATGTAGTACTCTGGGGATAACTTTCAAAATACTAAACCACATTGCACGAAATTAGTTTCATTAGAAACTTGAGACATAAACGAACAATTTTTTAGAGAAAGTTTGGCCTAAATCCTTCGTTTTCATTGTCAAAATGATCGTGTAAAAGTGACCCTAAAGTCAATTATGGGAAGAGTTGGAAAAAATAGGTAAGGTGAAGAAGAAGATTTCGCAGGTCCACAAGGAATGTCGCAGTCGTGCATGTACATAATTACGACTTCGCAAGACCACCCGGAGTGTTGCGGTCGTGCATGTACATGATCACGACTTCCCTGTTTATCCGAAGGAGGTTATTATCTAAACATACTTTGATCTTTTTGTTATAATTTCTTCACCCGACATCCAAATGACTTGATTCTTGAACCAATGGACTCGTAAGACATTGATCTACATCTCCACCAAAAATTAGGACTTTATAAAGTGGATTGTTTGATAAATTTAAGATAGAAATGTGACTGTGCTGAAGTATGATAACTGAGATAATTTTTACGGAACATACTTCGGTAATTGGACTATATCTTGATCTGTGGACCTCAGAGTGAGATGATTATTAATTATGATTAAACTAGAGACATAAGGCTACAAATTATCTAAAAAGATTAAATTCTAATTTTGCCTCTAAAAGTTTCAGAATCTGATTGGAAATTTTGATAAGAATTCTGTTGAAGCTTAAGAACGGTCTACAATCTTGTGAGTATAACTTTCAGTATACTAAACCAAATTGGATGAACTTGGTATCTTTGGAATCCTAAGACAAAGAGGGAAAACTTTCTAGAAGGAAGTATTACCTAATTACTTCACCTTCCTGATGAGAACAATTGAGTAAAGTGGACCCAAAGTTGGTTGTGAAATAAATCTGGATTAAGGAATTGAGTATGGTTTCACATGATTAATTATGTGACAAGATTAAGGATAAGAAACCCGGAATTTGTCATGAACATGCATCATACATATTTAGTATATATGAATGTGTGTTAGTGAATTCATATCGTGCACAATAGTGATATGTGATTGTATTAAATGCTATAGAGGAACGCATAGACCGACCACTTCCAGATATTGCCGAAACTTCGAGGCAATAAGCAAACAGGGAGCTTTTGCAAGCAATTTAGACAGTAATTTTTGTAAGTAATCCTTGAATAATTGTAAGTAATTTAGATGGACTTATCAGTAAGTAAATTTTGATGAATATTTGTAAGTAATTCAATAAGAAATTTTTTATAGTTTTGCTTTGATTGTTTTTTTTGCTATTGATTTTGATCCATTGAATGATTTGCAAAGCTGTCAGATTGATATGTTTCAATTTTTGGCATGAAACCAATGATTGATATGTGTATTGAATTTCAGACATCTCTGTTTTTGAATCTGTTAAGTCCTAGTTGTTGATAAATAGGCATGCCTAGAAGGGTTTGCAACTACTTCTGTGACACTTCGGTGTCTTCTGCTATTGACATTTCAATATCAAGACTTCAGTCTCTTCTGTGACACTTCGATGTCTTCTGTTATTGACACTTCGGTGTCGAGACTTCGGTCTCTTCTGTATAAGTCCCGTTACCCGCTTCTGTAAATAGATTTAGCAGTCATCTGATTTTTGTATTCAGAAATATGTTTGATTTTTGATCTAAACAAAGATATTATGTTCTGATTTTGAAGGGTTTACATCCTCTTTTGATATTCAATGCTATTTTTTGTACAATCTGTTCTGAGATACGTTATGTTTAAATTGTTCATTTCGATAAATTGTTAATGCATGCTTCTGTTATATCATGATTCTGTATAATTAGTTGTCAGTTTATGTATAGATTAGTTATTACTCACTAAGCTATATGCTTAGCACGGTGGATTTGCTCGGTGTAAGTTCAGAGAGAAGGACTTAAGGACTGAGACAAGTCAACCACAATGGCCAATGGAGTCTGAGTTTTGTTTTGTCAAAAATGTATTTTGAGTTTATTTTGGCTTGTATACATAAAGTGTATGATTCTAAATTGTTGTAAGTTTTTGCTATAATGTATGTATGGTTCGAAACAAGTTTGTTTTAACTTCAACGTATAATATGATGTATGTTTGTTCTGAATTGTTTCCAATGGAAGATTTCGAATGCTATACGTCCGCGAAATGTTTTGGTTTGTTTATACTATCTTGTGTGGCATCCACATATCCTCCTAAGAAGTATTTGGGCACTATGTGTTTTCCCAAGCCTCACTTGAGCCTCCTACGAATCTCTTACGAACTACATTTGTTTTCTGCTTGTTTTATCCATTTATAGTTCAAATTTAGAGTTTTTTGGAGTTGACATGGTCAACCACACGATCGTCTACATGATTGTGTCCCTCAATCTTACTTAATCATTATAAAATCGCCAAGAAACATAATTTCAAAGATTTTCGTGGTCACTCACACGGTCGTGTAGACTTATTAGATATGTCCTTAATCGGCCTGGGTTCCTCAAAAATAGTTCTAATTTTTTTATTTTCTATCTCGATTTCATCCTAATTCTTCTTATTTTTATTCGTGAAGGCAAATAAGACATAAAACATAATAGAAATAAGATAAGTACATGAAACAATAAGAAAATCTCAAATAAATAAGTAAAATGCATTAAATATGAGATTAGAAATATAGTCTATTTAGTATTTATCAATGTCTATATGGTGGCTTTAGACAAAATAGGACCCTAGATGGTGATTTTCTACGAAGTTTAGTGGAAGGAGCCTTGTTAATTAAGTAAACCGCTGTCAACTTGTACTCTTCTTAAAACTCGATCGATAAACAAGTTTGCCCTACCCACTTCTAAGATGTGTCTATGTTTCAGCTCCACTCTCTTTTATTATTGTGTCAAACAGAACTAATAAACTATCACAGTCTTTATAAAACTTTTTGTACAGATCCAGACTCAAACTTCAATCAGCAATAAATTAATTTTAGGAGGATATACTCTAATTCAACAAATCGGACAAATGGGATTCTTCATACAAGGTTAGAGAAGAAGAATTGTGGTCTCGTGTGTTTTCAAGTATTAGTAAGAATGTCAAAAGATACAAACTTCCTATATTTTTCTCTTGTTCTATAACAAGTAAAGTTATTTAAAAATTTTAATAAATACTTTTTATTGAAATAATGTCAAATTAAATATATATACTTTATTGTAATATTTCCAAAAAAAATAAAAAGTTTAAGTAACCAATTAAAAATTACAAAGAGAAGGTCAAATTTCTTTTCTTTTGTCCCTTGTCTTGTAAGTTGGAAATCGGAATGTTCTTTGGCTTCTCAATTCGTGGAAAGAATGCAAGTAGAAGTTTGGCTTGTAGCACTTGAGCGATTCAGTTTCATTTTATTTTAGCGTTTAGTCCACACCCAACAGACCGAGACTGATGTCCCATGAATAAAAATACACAACTAATGGATAGTATTTTATCAATGGCATACAATGAGTGACCATACACGAGGTTGGTCATGCCAGTCGGTTACCAGACTGGTAATTCTCGTAATTACAAAATCCATCCCAACAGGAGAAGGGAAAGAACGGCAAACTAAAAGCTTTACATCACTTCACTCAATAATGCAGGACTGTAAATGTGAAACAACTATATCAACCTTCTTTCACTTTCCCCACTTTTGACATCCTAAAATTTCCTTTACCTTCTGGTTTTTACATACAAATGTGATGAATACATCTCAGATCCCATATGTTTATTCAAAGTTTGGCAACTCAAGGCCCTCGGTATTTGCGGAAGCAAAGGCAACCACCCTGCTGATCGGGAGGAATCATTCCCCCTCCTTTTGTCGTGTCGATGGCCTCCAACATAAAGACAACCTCATCCATTTCAGGGCGCTTGTCAGGATTAGCATCCCAGCATCGTTTCATTACATTGGCCAGAGAGTTCGGACAACACCTTGGTATCTCTGGTCTTAGATTCTGCAGTTCCAGAACACAAATCGTTATGTTATGAAACTATGGAGTTGATTACTTCCAAAGTTGGTAGCATGCCAGAAGAACAAATTCTGATAGGCAGCATATGCTTATATACCTGGCGGACTACAGCTGAAGTCACTTCTGAGAAACTAAGATCAGGATATGGCATGTCGCAGCAATAAATCTCCCATAAACAGATTCCAAAACTGTACACATCACATTTCCTGTTGTATGCATTGCCATTAAGAACCTGTAGGCCACAAATATAGATGAGGTAATTGTCTCCAGTTCACCTTACCCTTGGATTTACAAACTTAAAAACTCCAACATCCACAAACCCAGATTTTGCAACAGTCATCCAATGAAGTCAAAGGCATTCAACTGAAAAATAAACATCCTTTTGATGCACGGAAAAATTTTCTACTAATATATACCTCAGGAGCCATGTAACCAAGTGTTCCAGTCTCCCCAGTCATATCATTGGGATTTGAAGCCTCGACACGAGCAACCCCAAAGTCTGCTATTTTCACGGTTCGAGTCTTATCTAACAACATGTTCTCTGTTTTTACATCTCTGTGAACAATCTTCTGGGAATGAAGGTAACTTAACCTGCAGAATATGGTCAAATCACATTCCAATCCCTTCCACATGCAAAGTACCAATTACCAATCACTCTGATAATAAATAAACAGTAAGCATCTCAAGAACATTAGGAAGATATTCGAAGAGATACCCTCTAGCAAGGTCAAGTGCGAGCTGCACAACAACTTTGAAAGCTAACTTTCTTCTCCTATTCTTTATGAGAAATGACTTGAGGGTCCCCCCAGGAAGATATTCCACTACCACACAGCAGATATTACTTGGCATGCAAATTTGACCATTTTCCGTTTGTATCTGCAGCTCTGATGAGCCCATTGTTGCCCCAATAAACTGAAACAAAAAGATGGGAATTGCTATAACACACACACAGCAAGAAGCTCTGGTCTTGTACTTAAGGAGATAAAAATAGCTGGTAATTTATTGTTAAGATAAAAAAACTAAAAGATGGGAATTGGTATAACACACACACAGCAAGAAGCTCTGGTCTTGTACTTAAGGAGACAAAAATAGCTGGTAATTTATTGTTAAGATAAAAAAACTATCTTAGAGAACTTGTAATTTGTGTATTTTGAATAAAAAAGGTAAGCAGTTGAAGCGATCAAATTACTCATAACTTAGCTTTCTGGCACTCGGAAAAATGCATCGGACAAAGTTGAGTGCATGATGTCTCCAAAAAAAGAATTTTAAATGTATACAAATTGACCTGGATAAAGAGAAAATATAGTAAGAAGTTATTCATGACTTTTGAATAAGAGAGAAATCTCCTTCTGATGGTTCTACAATGAAGCTTTATCCTACAAATCTGTCAGGTGTTAATTGACCTCCAATGACATAGATGCTCAGATGGGCTAGCAGTGGGATCAGAAAGGACTGAAACTGGAGTTGAATTAAACTGGAGTTGAATTCTCAACGTCCAACACATTTGGTGCAGCTGTCATCTGAGATGGACATTGCAAGCCAAGTTCTGATTTTGAATTCCATTCACATTTTTTGTACAACATCATCTAAGCAACGCACCAGAAGTTTGTCTCTTATATTTAAAACTTGAAAATGCTCTAACAAAAACCTATTGCTCAAGTCTGACTAAGCACTGAAGACTAAAAACAGAAAGTGGTTTGTCTGTATCTTCCTCCAAAATAATATATTAGAAAATGAGAAAAAACAAGGTGACCAAGTTCAAAATATTTATGCTTCTGGACAACTGAAGATTCCTTTTCCAAACACATAAAAGCTAAAAGAAAAAGAAGCAAGAGAAACTATAAAAGAGTGTACACAACAATGTATCCAATGGTTGCAAACTACAAAAAAAAGCAGGCATAAGAAGACTGCAAGTACAAGGTGATTAACATCAAGTAACTTTCTTTGTTAATAAAGAAATTTATGGGTAAAAATCAAGAACGAAGGACAAATTTGCAAAGCCACAGTTCCACTATAAACATCCCTCCTCCAGCAGCAATCTGCGAAATTATGCAGTTTGATTCAAACAGAGAAAACTATTGGTCTCCAACAGACATAACCCCTTCAGAAGCTGGCCCATTCAAACTCTTAAAAAGGAAAATACCCTCCAACCGAAGTAAACTTAAGAATAACCCAAAATCAAGAGGTCCAGTATCTAATGTAAATGAATTTCATACTTACATAACCTTCACTAAAGACTGTGTAAACAAAACATACGAAGTCTAAACATATTAGACTCCCCTTTTAACACATTAGAGTACGCAGATTTACAACTATAAGGGGAAGAAATCGCAATTGAAAATTTGACCTTAGTAACATTGGGGTGATCGAGTTTATGCCAAACAGCAACTTCTTGTGTAAAAGCCGCTCTCAATGATGCAATCTCAGCTTCTGTCCTGTGGCCTTCTTCACCCCAGTCAAGCAGCTTAACTAAAGATCATAAAGACAAACTAAGGAATAATACAAAACAGAGTAGAACAGAATCATAGCATTACCTTCCAACTGTGTAAAACCAACGAATATTACTAATACATTGAAGGAGGAGGGGGGAACAAAAGGACAAATCTGACACCTAACCGCAGTAATGTTCATAATTATAATCCCAAATAACGTCATCATGATAATCATGAATTCCAGCACCAGGCCCAATTTTTGCTATTTTTTCTTCATCGGGATGACATTTAATTAGCAGCTGGGATCACATGAAAGTTTGGAAATATCAAACCATCTTGTCAGAAGCAGCACCAAGCCAAGCCCGTGGAGAAGTCACGGGTCTCATAAGATTACCAAGCATGGTCCGATAACCAACA
Organism: Erythroxylum roraimae; assembly: GCA_027568915.1. NCBI lineage: Eukaryota > Viridiplantae > Streptophyta > Magnoliopsida > Malpighiales > Erythroxylaceae > Erythroxylum > Erythroxylum roraimae. The sequence continues at coordinate 20,153,372 of JAOSBL010000007.1, forward strand.
AGTAAATAATGGTTTAAAGATATGATTTAACAGACGGAAGATTTCATCATGAAAAAAAAAAAAAAACTCAACTCAATCAAAGTTTGGTCAATTCACCTAATAAGGCTCGATGAAGCGCTCCTAAATTATCGCTTCAAGTATATGAAATATGAACTTACAATTTGCATTGCCTTCTCTACTTTGTCCAAAAAGATCTTTACGAGGACGTAAAAGAGTATAGAAAGAATAAGATCGGGATTCAAGAACTTGATTTTCCGAGATCACGTAGCAAGTTATCCAAAGCAGAACACTAAAAAAGCCATAATGAGCATGCATCAAATCTAACAACTTGGCCTGAAACGAACATAACTCCTCCCTTACCCTGTTGTACACATAGTAACCCAACAAGAAGATACAACTAATGCCAGGAACAAAGCAAGATATCCAATTATACTCAAAGCAGGAAGCAAAATCACAGACCAAATCATGAAGTCGACTAAAATAACAAGTAGGTCACTGACCGGCTACATCGTGACCGTCGTAAACGCCACGGTGAACGGTTCCAAAGGTGCCACGCGCAATGGCACTCTTGATAACAAGCTTAAAAGGGTCGATCTCCCAATCCTGCCTCCCCCTCTTGAACGTGGCGGCACCGACTTTAGCTGGGGATACAGTGACCGAACCAGTGGCGGCGTGGGGATTCCCATCATCGTCCTTCTTGTTCTTGTCCATAGTCCATACTTTGTTGAGGTGCCTCTCCAATTGCTCATCGAGACTTTTGAGATCAATCTGATCTGCTCTCACAAACCCATCACCAGTTTCCTTCATTTTGACTCAGAGATCGAAGCTTTTTCAGTTTCTTGCAACAAACGACCCTCTCTTATTCAGAGAGCCGTGTTTTCAAGTAAAGTTTGTAGAACCCTTTGTTATTCAGTCGTTCCTGTTCTTCTGGGTAACAATAATAACAGCCAAAATGAATGAGTTGGAAAATAAGTTTTCTTCTATTTTTCGTTTGTGTATTTGTCTTTTTATTTCCTATTTTGGTTTTGGAGTGTATTCGTAAGAGTATTTGTATGGTTATACATATGGAAATTTACAGGAGGTGAAAATCAAAGGGCGGTGGCGGCTGTGGCGGTGGGGATGGTGTGTTATGCAAACTCCCTCCATCTGCATTCAGCCATGTGGGCACATGGAATTGCCTCTTCTTCTCAGCATGGTGTTGCTTCTCAATTTCTGACCCACCTCTCTTGGTGTCTTCTTGGATCTCTTTCGTGCGCTCTTTCTTTACCAAATTTTTATTATCTAGGAATTATTTTTATTATAAAAAAATCTCATATTTTACTTAATTTTATAATTATAATTTAAATTTAAAAAAAAACAATTAAATTTTTAAATTTTTAAACTCTAACTTAACGTAAATACCTTCCTTAACGTAAAGTTAACGTGATCTGAATGCTAACACTTAAAAGAAAGTTTCTAAATTTTTTTAAACATTATAGATTTGTATACAATTATCGTTGTCCTGCAGATAATTATAAATATTTACACAATTATTCTTTATTTTTTCCAAGTACTTATAAATATTAGGAGACGTAACATTAAGGGATTTGAACTAAATATATTATATAATTAAAATTATTAATTTATCTAATAACTTATTAAAGATGCATAATTTATAAATTAAATTCTACAATATATTAAATATACATTAAATAATAGTAAAAAGAAATATTCATTTATTTGTTTAGGACAAAACAAAATTATGCACACTTGTTAGGAAATACAAAGATTGAAGAATGACTACAAAATTGAATTAATTTAACCAATTAATCATAAAAATTTTAAACAGTTTAATTTTTTAGTTCAGTTTAACAAAATGAACTTTTTCATTAAAAATTTATCAATTTATTAATTAAAAATATTTTACAGATTTTGTAAATGTTGAAAACTAAAATAAGCAAAAAATACAAATAAAAAATTCAGGTCTTTTTACTAAATGTAAAAACCAAAATAAAAAAAAACAAAATATCAAAGTAGATACAAAGAGCGCTATATCTTTTCGTCAGCTTCCACTCCACGTGACAGCAGAGGCATTAAAGTGCCCGCATGGGTAGCTCAGTTCGTCATTGGAAAGGAAGTTGAGATCAAGGCCTCAGGTTCGAGTCTCAGCAGCAGCAGTATGGGAGTTCATCCAATGTGGTGATTCCTTGTGCGCACCAGGCGTTGGGCCACCTTTCTGAGAAGCTAACTGAGATCAGACTATAATTTACCCCCTCACTACTCTGTCGGGCCGGGGTGTGGGGGCGCCTAGGGTGGGCGATTCCACCTTTTGAAATCAAGAGGCATTAAAGTAATCTTATTCTAAATTGAACTGGATAGTGTATAGAATCCACCATTTCAAAAAGATGAGGATATATTGACAAAACTTATAACCACTAAAAACCCTAACGTCAATACCTTTCTAGTCATGGTCAAGAAGCAAAAAGAGTCATCAGCATCTAGAAGAGAGCCACAAAAAGATGGCTATTCACCTCCCTCTAAATGTCCAAATAGATCTTTCCAATAAGTTGATGCTTCTTCAATTGTCCGGAGAGACCAAATGTGGGGCTTGGCTTTCTCAACGTGAATCTAGAATTTCCACACTCAGATTCCACTTCCATAAGTCACATACAGGATATAGTACAAAATGAACAAAGCCATACACCTGCTTGAAGAAACAAAGATCAATCTTTGACATACTTGGTGTTCCAATATTTTGTTCATAGTAAAATCGAACTAAGGTTTTCTCATAATTATAGAACCAGAAGAATGAATAGAAACTAGACTATGGTACAAAATAAACCTATCACATTAACTAGGTCCATCAGAGAATATTGGTTCCCATCAACATATAGCTTAAGAATGATAAATTATGTGTTTTCTTAAAAAAAATAGACTTTCCTTGTAGAGATGAGCTCCATTTATTTGTAAATTTGATAGGATCAATCACATATTTTCCCAACCCAAACTAAGATCTTCCTTAAGCTCCAATTTGTTAAGCGCAGTTCTACACATGTTCATATATTTTTCAAACAAACTGCCTTCTAACATCTAGTAAAATTTTGATGTGGCAAAACTAATTTGTTAAAATATTATATTCTATTTTTGGCATTATTTGTATTTTAATTTATTTGGGACATCTTTTGTCATAAGAAAGTTGATTTGATATAGGATTCCACTATCTTGAAATAAGTATATTTTTCGGAAGTTAAGATATATGTGGAAAGAAGGAATCCTAAAAGACATAAAATCCTAGAGAAGGAAGGATTTGTTGTAGATAAATAAGCAGTCCATGGTATGACACACATTTATTAATTTTTTGTTGTCGTGTTTTCAATGTTCTATCTACGATTTTCGACAACTATGCGTCAGGGTTTTCATAGATCACAGCAAATTTTTTTGCTTTGAAGACTCTCCATGGTTGTGGTTTACTATGGCTGCACATATAGGGGATTGTTCTTTGACTCAAGTGCTTTTTGTTTCTCCTATTCTTGATTTAATCACTTGACATAATTAATTTGTTTTTGTTTCATTCTTTGTATTAAAAATCATCTATTGAGGTTAGTATGAGGTGTTGGACCCCGAACCTTTTCTTGGAGATTTGATTTATTTAAATGGAATTAAATGAGAAATTGTTGGTGATTATTCT
>JAOSBL010000007.1:20178984-20192173 GCA_027568915.1 Erythroxylum roraimae
GATCTAAAGACGAGAATCCTATTTCTATGACTCATTTCCGTCCTATTAGCTTATGTAATGTAAGCTATAAAATTCTCACCAAAGTGTTGGTCCAGAGAATTTGCTCTTTTTTGGACTCTATTATCAGTCCAAACTAGGGTGCTTTTATCCCTGGGAGAATAGCTGCCAAACATATAGTTCTAACTAGGGAGGTGGTTCATACTATTTGCAAAACTAAGCGAAAAACGGGATACCTTGCTTTAAAAGTTGACTCGGCTAAAGCTTACGACAGGGTTGACTAGTCTTTTTTGAAGCAAACTTTAGAAGATTTTGGTTTTCCTAACATGATTGTCTCTCTTATTATGTTGTGTGCTTCTAGTTCACGACTCTCAATTTTGTGGAATGGTTCTAGGCTTCCAGGATTTGCTCCTAAACAAGCTCTTCGTCAAGGGGATCCACTTTCTCTTTACTTGTATGTTCTTTGCATGGAGAAATTGTCTCTTCTAATATCCCACAAAACCACCAATAATCAATGGAAGCCAATTAAGATCTCTGCTAATAGTCCCGAGGTTTCTCATCTTCTTTTTGCGGATGATGTCTTATTATTTTCTCATGCATCTACGTGATATTGTCGTGTTGTCTTGGACACCATGAGGCATTTTTGTGCGTGCTCAGGTATGCTTATTAATGATAAAAAAATCCAAGTCCTTTATCTCTTTTAATGTGCCTCGTGTATATAAAGAGTCTTTGCGAAGACAATCTCAGTTGCATTTTACGTTAGATCTTGGCACTTTTCTTGGTGTTTCTTTGCTCGGTAATAATAGTAAACATGACTTTTAGAGGATGCTAGACAAAATCCAATCTCATCTACAGGGTTGCAAGTCTAAGTAATTAAACAAGGCAGGGCGTCATACTCTTGTATCCTTGTGGCTCCTCTTTATTTGCTACCCGTTTGCTTTGTAACTCCTCTCCTTGTTAGAAAGCCATCCAAAAATCTATTCCTTTCTTGAAAGATGGCTTCCTATAGCGGGTTGGCTCTGGCTAATATATCTCAGTTTGGTTTGATAGATGGTGTGGTGAACTGCCCCTTACTAGACAAGTTCGTACTATTGATGATAGGGATAGATATCTCATGGTCAGTGACCTACTCTCTAGTAGAGGTCAATGGGATTTTTCTATCTTACACACCATTTTGTCTTGTGAGCTAAGGAGGAGGATTGTCATAATCCCTACCTCCTGGAATGTGAAAAGGCCTGATTCTCTAATTTGGGAGGAGTCGATGACGGGTTCTTATACGGTGAAATCCGGTTATGAGTTCATTACTCGCATTCCTTGTCCCACTGATCCTTCGAAGAAATAGATGCAAATTTGGAAGCTTAATATGCCTCAAAAATTCTGTTTTTCCTTTGGCAGATTCGATGGCAACGACTGCCTATAAACCTCTTGCGATTAAATAGAGGTATGGCCGATTCCCCCATTTGTTCTCTATATGGCAGGAGTTCTGAATCGGTCTTACATGCCATTCATGATTATGTCTGGGCTTCGCCAGTTTGGTGGTTAATCTTTGATGATGTTAATGAAACTTTTTTTGCCCCTAGTATTGACGATTGGGTCAATATGCATATATCGAAGCCAGGGGTTGCTTATGACCATATCATCAAATTTTTGGTTGGCGCATTTGGTGTGCTAGAAATTTAGAAGTGATTCATCACTCAATCATTTCCACTATTACGCAACATCGGTGGTTCCTTAAGCTTCTCAATGATTTTCTTCTTGCTTATACTCCTTTGGGGGTCCATCACGTCCAACGTCAAGAGAAATGGATAGCTTGGTGTCCTCCTCAAGATGAGTTTGTGAAGCTAAATGTGGATGGAAGCTCACTTGGCAACCCTGGGGACGCTAGATTTGGTGGCATCATTCGTGATGAGCATGGGCACTAGCTTGTTGGTTTTTCGGGTTTTCTTGATCATACTACGAATATGATTGCTGAACTGCAAGCTATTCGTCATGGTTTAATCCTAGCTTGGGATCGCGGTTACCGTAAGATTATCGTGGAATCCGACTCTTTGGAAGCAGTTCATCTCATTACTCAGTCTTGCCCTTCCTCTCATCCTTGCCTTGGTTTGATTAGGGATATTCAACAGTTGTTCGCTCATACTTAGCATTGCTCGTTAGCTCATGTGTTTTGCGAAGGTAATCAGTGTGCTGATTTTTTAACTCGACTAAAGTCGTCGAATTCTCAACATCTGATTATTTGGGATAATCCAATCCTAGGGATGAGGCTTATATTGTAGAATGGTCAGCGGTCGATTGCCTTTTTAAGGCATTAGCCTTGGGTCCTTTATATCCATATCCTTTTCACCCAAAAAAAAAAAAGGCTTAGATAAAAGACATTTCAAATTCAAGACCAAACATCCTTTACAACGGGCTAAAATTAACTTAGTAGAATAATTAAAATAGTATATGAAGTAGCTTTCATACCATACTAATGCTCAAATCAATTTTAACGTGCTAGAAGCGATATATCATTCTTATTCACTCGAGAACATGTTGGACCTTAGCTAAATTTATATGATATTGGGCAACACTAGAGGCAATCTCCATTTCAGAACGTAATTCTGCAAATAGATGTGGAGAACTGGAAGGAAAGAGTTTACCCGTACACACTGGAGGATCTATGACCCATTAACAGCATGCAGAGAAACTTGTAAGTATCTAAACTTTAAACTTATATTCTGATTTTTTTGTATTTTGATGTACGAAATTTAATTTAATTTCAATGTAATTTAATGTATGAAATTTAAAATAAAAATATGTGTGTATTATGGAGAATGATAATGTTATAAATGTCTAAAGCTAAGAATGACTATATTGTTGAGAAATTTTTTTTATTTAACAAGAAGTAAATATCATACAAATAGAGGAAAGTCTGTCAAAACTTTTGTAAATTGTAGTTCATATATAAAATTTTATTATAATGTAAGAAAAGTCTATGGCCATAAACCCTACACTATGTCAACTCTTTTTGCACACCTACACTAAGAAGCATGATGGTGTGACCTTCATCAATACCCGATGCAGGCAACTTAATGTATGTAAAATTTATTCTTTAATATTAATTCTTAAAAAGTATCACTTATTAACATAAACAATTATAATGATAAGTCCAAATATAAGAAAACATTGAACGTCAGTCTCAGAACTCTGAAACTATTGATGAGAGTTAGACATGTCTTGATGCAGTTGGTGGAAGAGACTACCGTGGCAGGATTTTTAGCTTAGGTTTATTTGCAAACACATGCTATTCGCAATCCTCTACATCCAGTACAACTGGGTCTAGTAGGCAGTCCGCATTCAATGAGAGAGTCGTTCAGCTTGATAACACAGTAGAGAGGCTGACAACTTAGTCGCAACAGTCGACGGAGTACATAACCCAACTCCAAAATGAGACGAATGAGTTGAAGGGAAGGGTCAGCACCTCATGGCAGCAGTCAGATCATCCGCCTTCACCAACTGCATAGCTTAGATTTATAATATTTCAGTATTTAAGTGAATGTATTTGATGTTTTGCTACTCTTAGGTTTTTGTATGAATGCTTAATTTACAGTTATTTTCAATATACTTATTGTTGTGTTGTACTTTATAATTTTACCTACTGAAACTTTTATTCCGTCGGTAAATTTGGTGACGGATTTACAATATCCGTAGTTGAATTTTACCTATGATCGTTTCTCCTACGACTCTTTCCATCGTTATTTTCCGTTGCCAAATTTGTTTTCCGACAAAATATCAGTATTTTCTGTCGATAATTTCCGTTACTAAAATCAAATTTTCTTGTAGTGCTGGTAAATAACCAACACTTTCCTCAAGCGGTTCCTACAAGATTTGAATCTGAAGCTTGAACACTTAGAAATCTAACCATGTATTTCTGAAACCATATTGTTTTAACGAGCAAACACTATAAACATCAATATGGAAAACAAGTTATTAAAAACTCAAAGACTAGCTAACTTATTCACATTGTCAAAATAATATTTCATAGAATGTTCAACAAACCTTTAGATTTAACTCAAGATCGCAAAGATAGTAGGTAAGAAAAATATCCCAGGATTCTAGATAACTAAACCTTTTCGGGATTGTGCTTTTTGGGTATTCCCAAAACACCCATTCATAAAACAATAAATTAAACTAATCTCTATAATCATATATAGGCAAAGGATGTCATTACCTCAATATGTATGTTTAGATTCTTTGATGTTTGCCTTAATAATGATATGATATTTGGAAGGAAAAAGATGATCTTATTCAATAGTCAATGGAGATTTATACAATTTAAAGAAAATATAATCTCTACTAAATGAAGAGATTGGATCAGAACCAATAGCGCTCCTAAAACATTTACTTGCATTTAAATGTTTTTTGTTCTTTCCCCTGAAACAAGAACTTTGCCTGCATGGTTCAGCATATGGTGAAACAGACTTTTCGGACATCAAATACGCCTACGTTGCCGCTCCAGGAACAGAGCAACGGACCACAAGATTTTGTCATTGTCTTCACATTAATATCAATGCTTCCAAAACCCAAGCTTTTGTACAATTGCATGCTTCCTTTCCTCACAATCTCAACCTAATATACGCAAGCAAGCAATTAATAGCGAGAAAGCCACCTTATCCTTTTGTTTCTTTGGCATAGTGTTTACTTGCTCTTCACGTGTAATACTCTTGGTTAAAAGTAACTAACGGTCCATAACATATTTTTATTCCATTAATTAGATCAACTAACTATCCATAAGACGATTCAACAACCAGGTTATATATAATTAATCATATATAAAATTTATTAATATCAAGATAATTTATAAGCTTATTTTTATTTTACAATAGTGAACTACTCATTTTTTAAATTTAGCTTTCATTGTGTTATAACGAAATTCTCATAATTTATTTGGCAAACATCAACCTCTAAACAATTATTCAAACATCAACCTCTAAACAATTATTCAACTCAACTTAATTATATAAAATTCTAACTTTTTCTTATGAATTTTTTAAACCATGATTCAAACTAACGATTTTTTTATGTGATGAAGATATATCAATAGAAGTTAAAAATAATTAATCATATAAAAATTATCATATTAAGATAATTTATAAGTTTAGTTTTAATTTACTTTAGCGAAATACTCATTTTTTAAATTCAACTTTTACTATAATATATAAAAATTTCATAAGTTGTTTGGCAAACATCAACTTCTAAATAATTACTCAACTCAGTTCGACAACATAAAATTATAGGCAACAACATAAACCCTATTCATACGACAACAACTTAAACTAATCTCTTTAATCATATATAGGCAAAGGATGGCATTACCTAAATATGAATGTTTATATTCTTTGATCTTTGCCTTAATGATGACATGATGTTCAGAAGGAAAAAAAGATGATCTTATTCAATGGCCAATGGAGATTTATACAATTTAAAGAAAATATAATCTCTATTAAATCTCCATAAGATAAGGAGAATTATTCAAACTGAAATTAAAGAATAAAATAACAAAAGATAAGTTAAATAAGTAGATAAAATAGAGGACATTCTTGTAATTTTGAAAACATAGATCATTGCTTCCTTCAAATAACGTTTATAGTCACTTTATTACTTGCCACTGAAGGGTAGTTTGGGAATACATAAATTGTAACAGCCTGCAAAACTAATATTAATTAGAGCGAGTAAAAGATAAATACTGAAGCTTGCCAATAACCTGATGACAATATATTATAAAATTCATAGGCAGGGAGGCATCATTGAGGTGTAAAGGCATAGTAGAAGCCACTGGTATTAGAACACTCTTACTTTATGCATGTTATAGTCATGTAAAATGGTTTCAATGTATTCTGACCATGAAAGTATCAATCCATCAGTTGTACGCAATACTTAAACACCTAAGAAATAAGTTGAGTTTTTGAGGTCCTCAACATAAAACTGTGTGGATAGGGCATGAAGGGCATAAGAGCTAGACTATTTCCAGATCACAATTATATTACATAAACTAGAAAATAAACAAGAAAACATGATTTATGAAGAAAAAGTAGGGATGTGTTTACCTAGGATTTTAGAAGCCAATAGAGATCAGAAACTGCTTAACTTCTGTTAATGAATATATAAAATTAATTAAGTTGGCCTCACACAATAAACGATCACTTAACATAATATCAGAGCCTTTGTGACCAAGTGGTCGTGAGTTCAAATCCTACTACCCACCTATTATTCAGCACAAGATAGAGTGAGCATGTGCAAGTTTCAAGTTCAAAGGACATTCACTTGAGGGGGTATGTTAGTGAATATATAAAACTAATTAAGTTGGTCTCTTACAATAACTTAAGCTAATGTGGTGAAACGGTCGTTTAACAAGTTCATTATCATTTTATACAAGTAGAAGACATAATATGGGAATTATAAATGCTCAAACCCTAGTATTTGTCTAATGAAAAGTTCCTCCTCTAAGCATAATTATTCATTAAAGGAATTTATTAGTGACATCTAATATATGTGTGACCCAATTTTTCTAAACAGCCAGTGAGAAGATCAATCGCATTATAACATGTTTGGCTGTGGGCCTAAAGACATGGAATGATAGTTAAAATCGATCCTCTATGTAAATCCTTTTGTCATAAGATGTATCTTGTATCTGTAAATAAATTAATTAGGTTTTCTCTTAATTGGAAATAACCACTTACAACTATTACATTTTGAGGTTCCTCCTATGTATCAGATCCCGTGTCTAGTTTTTTTAATAGTGCATCAAACTCACTTTCCATTATATCTTTCTTATTTGTGTGCTTGTTTGTGAGTAAATGGTATAAAGGGAGTTGTTAAAATGGCCATATATTTAAAAAAAATAGCTTATGGATGTTGTTTTGGAAATAGGCTGTGACAGAGGGTTAAGATAGTTGGCTTGAAAAAGAAGGTACGTGAGGAGAAGGTTGGTGACCGGGTTAGATAATAGCAATTGACATTTGTTCATTTGGAACAGGTGAAATGTTCAATGTATTATAAGAAAGTGGAGGAGAAATAGGCGATGAGGTTGTGCTTAATGAATAGGAAAATATGAATTATGAAGAGATGACAGATTTGGGGATATGGGTGGGTAGAGATCGTAAAAAGGGTACCGAACTAGTCCAGATTAAAGTCAACTAGTTAAGTTTGGGTTGACAAGCTTTAAGTTAGTCTTAGACTTGTAGGCTAGCCTTCTCTACAAAACACGACATCATTTTAGTATGAACATTTTTAAATATGGGGTTTGAAATTGATTTTGGAGAGATAGAATTGGGAAAGGAGAATTACTTGGAACAGATGGCATTATTGGGCTGACAAAATTATAGTAGACTTACCAATTACCTCGTGTAAACGAAGTAATCACCAAATTTTGAATAGAAATAAGTGGAAGAATCAAAAAATAAATAAAGGAGGAGGATTTTGTGATGGATCTAATTTTTTTTTTTTTGGATAAAAGGGAAAGGACAAAGACAAGCTAAGTAACAAAACGTGGGCGACAGAGGTCCGATAAGTCCTCCACGAAGATCAAGTGGCACCCAATGGGTGTGGTAGCAAAATAGGTAACTCCCAGGACTAACTGCACAGCGTATGTGGCTAGCCAATCCGTACATCTGTTGCTCTCTCGATAAACAAGGCGAGGAATAACAGTCCAGTTCCTGGTGAGCAACATATGAATACTCCGGATGAGGGAATTAAGGGCCCGGGATCGTCGAACGGAGGAGGAGAGGATATCAAAGACCGCTTTAAAGTCTAACTCCAGCTCGATATGGCGAAGACCCTGGTTCCATGCTATATTGAGTCCGGTATAAACCCCCCATAGCTTTTAATTTGGGATATCATCCCAATTTAGTTTGTGAAATTTTTATTTTTAAATAAAAATATTTTTAAATATAATTTATTTTTGAAATATAAAAAATCATGTGTAATATTTTTTTTAAGAAAAAAACTCAAAACATATACGTGGTTATGAATTTTATTTTAATTTATAGGTTATATATGGTGTTGAATCAATAGAAGTTTCATCGATATTTTGATGATCACAAAACATAATTACTATTAATAAGTTTATTATTTTAATAAGAAGCAATATAAGAAAAAGATGTAGCTATAAACTCAAAAAGTTATTTCATAAAGTAGACAAAGAGAAGTTAAAGTTAAGTTTGTCAAAAGCCAATTTAAAATGAGCCTAAGCTAGAGGATTAAATTTTTCTAAAAGATTGAATTATCAAGAATATTTGAACTTTTCTTTATTTATTTATTAAATAAATAAAGTCATATCTTAAAATTAAATTAATAACTTCATATAATTTACATTACTTAACTATAAAAATTCAAATGTCAATTTTAAAATTTTTTATAATCTTACTAAATGCTAATATAACTTTCATGTCAACATCTTCAACTACAAACGTAGAACTGTTGATATGAAGTTTACACCACATTCTCCACAAAGTTAAAAGTAAACTTTGCTAATCATACTACCCGCAAATCATCAATTGTTAGATTATAGTGGTCTTCATTTTCCAATTTTGAATTAGTCAATGAAAATTACTTACAGGGACAACCAATTAAAACTTGTTGCTTGAATAAACACTTAAAAAATTATTTATCCATTTGCAAAACCACTAAATGACCTTATCAGTTGTGAGATTAAAGACAAATTCTCATCTAGCTTTTCTTAATTCTTCAATTTTATGACTTGTGAATTGTTATAAAAGACCAATATAGGTCCAATAAACATCAAATATTATGTATTCATACTTTATATGGCTTAAATTTTGGTTATATAATAGATGAACCAGAATTTTAGGCTTTCAATGTCAATGTAAAATATATCCCATTAATAAATTGCTTTCTGCATTACCTCTTTTCTACTCTATTTTTTATTTAGTTTCTAGTTCTAAATTCCAATATGGTATCAAAGCTTCAGTTATTCTTAGGCTTGTGAGGATTGAGTAGTGAAACCTTTAAAAAATTATGAGTGCTCAACCCTAGCAATGACATCAAACAATTTCTCTATTCCAATTCTTATTTTCAATAGAGAAAATTATCACTCTTGGGCTATCAAAATGAAGTCCTATTTGCAAGCTATCAGTTTATGGGAGGTTATTGAAAGTAAGATTGAGCCTCCACCTCTTTCGCAAAATCCAATCCTAAACCAAATCAAGAAGAATGATCAAGAAAGGGCAAAGAAACCAAAAACTCTATCTTGCCTCTATTCAGCTGTGGCGTAAGGAATTTTCATGAGTATAATAACATGTGAATCTCCTAAAGAAGCATGAGAGAAACTAAAAGAAGAATTTGAGGGCAACACTCAAACTAAGATAATACAAAATTTGAATCTCAAAAGAGAATTTGAGATGTCAAAAATAAAGATATATGAAGGTGTTATGGGAGCAAACTTATGTCTATTGTCAATCAAATCAAGTTACTTTGCGAAGAATTTCATACTCAACGGGTTGTAGACAAGCTTCTTGTGACGCTTCCTAAAAGGTACGAGTCAAAAATTTCATCACTTGAAGTTGCTAAAGTTTTATCAAATATAACCTATGCAGAGTTACTAAACGCTCTTCAAGTTGTGGACCAAAGAAGAATAATGAGAAATGGAGAAAATGATGATAAGGTTGAAAGAACATACAAGGTCCAGAGTTCTTCTTCAAAGGGTAAAAGTAACATTTTCCAATGTACAAATTGTAAAAAATCCGGCCATGAAGAGAAGGATTATTGGCATAAAGGAAAATTGCAATGCTTTAAGTGTAAGAGGTTTAAGTATTTACAAAAAAACTGCAGATTGCAAAATGAAGAAGAAATAAATATGGCACAAGTGGCACAAGAAGAAATTCTTTTTTAGAATAGTTGGTGAGAAGTGCGCTAAGACGAATCATAGAAAGAAATGCTCTATTGAGAAGATTGGAGAGAAGTGCTCTAAAGAAAAGAAGCGGGGAGATGTGTTCCAACCATTGAAGGATGATGGGAAATACATTATCAAATTCAAATAGTCTTACAACTTTGAATCAAGAAGAACCATTGAAGAATGATTCAAAGTTAAAAATGTGGTTTTTGTTTAAAGATAAAATTTAAGAGTAATAAGATAGAGTAGTAAATACAAGATATGTTATTTGTTAGAAGTTAAAATTTTATCTGTTAAGATAAAGTTGTTATTTATTAGGATTTAAATTTTTAAAATTTTGATTTGTTTGGTTAATCTTTACCTTTTATTACTTATATATTTAGGCCTTTAACGTCAATATAAAATACATCTTATCAATAAATTACTTCTTGCATTACCTGTTTTTTTATTATATTTTTTATTTAGTTTCTAGTTCTAAATTGCTACAGTATATAACCTGAAAAAAAAAAGACAAATAGCTGTTTTATCAATAGAAAATTAGCTATAAGAAGAGGAGTTAAGGTTTTGAGGCCTACAGGAATATGAATGGGAAGCGCTTTACTAACGATTCCTTAAATGTATTAAACCTTAAAATGTATGTCAGTCTAATATTAAAACTTTTGACAGAAATCTTCAGACGAGAGAGAGTTAAGGTTTTGAGGCCTATGAACAAGAAAAATAGACGTGAGCAACTGCACGAGGATAAAAGTCAGGAGCCTCATCTCGTGGATAACACATTGGGACGATGGATGAAAAAGAAAAGCTATTTGTCGTTTCTCATTTGGTTCATGTCCGCGTGGAAGGTGTTATTCAGGGGTCTCCCATCATTTTCCCATGTGCCCATCTGACACTAACAAATGTCTTTTTCACTGTTGATTTGTGGACCAATATTCCTCTCCTTTATTAATTACTACAAAAGGAAAAAAAAAAGGTCTAGGGATCGATCATCGAGTTCGACAACTCAATGTCCATAGCCACCTTTGACCATAAAGATCTATTTGAATCCTCTAAAAACAATATTTTAAAAAATATTTATTAAATTTTTTTCGAAAAAAAACACGTGATATATTTTGTAATAAAATATGGAAATTTTAAAAAATAATCAAATATAAGAAATTGTTAAAGAATTAAAAATGTTTTTTTTTTCTTTAAAAATACTTCAAGCACCATTTGTTTTAAAAGTATTTCAATTAGCTTGTACTGTCACCATTGTTAAACAAATGCCGATTGGCACGCCAAAGTGATGGGATGTTATTTAATTGTTGCTTTGTGGACAAGACAACCTGTTTTAATTGTCCATGAAAAGAAGATGAGGAGATCAACCTCTAAAGCCATCTCCATCTTAACAATTGAATTCCCTTTTGTTTTAAAAATTAATTCTTTATTAATATTCTTATTGTCCATGAAAAAAAGGCAAGATCCCAATTCCAGGCAAGTTTGGTAATTTAATATTCTTATTTACCTTCTTATGAGTTATGGCTCGAACATTGCTCTGTAATATAAGGTTTTATTAAAACAATTCTTTATCTTAAGAAAAGACCCCTAAAGTCATCTCGATCCCAACAATTCAATCACCTTTTGCTTTAAAAATATTTTAACCAATCTGTATCTTTAAATAATTGTTGAATGGATGCCACGACTCGGTGGTTTTGTCTTCTTAGTGTTAACCTCTATATTGCTTCTTCTGTACACATGTCTAATCTTGTCTGTCTTTTGTGAGATGATTAACAACCAACCATTTGGTGATACGAACATACCAAACGTTTATATAATATTGACCTGAAAAATAAAAACCATGTGCTTTCTCTGGACTCTACAGCTAAATGATAACAAGCGAACCATGCTGTACAACAAAAACACGTTGTGCCCTTGTTCTCTATATTTTTCTTTCCAGCACTAAAAGTTTAGATGAAGGAAATCTTTTCCCACGAGGCACGAACTGTCGTGTTATTCCTTTTTATCATAATTGCGCAAATTCGAGTTATAAAAATAATTTATTTTTTAAATATAAAAAAATTACGTACAATTAATAACCATCTTAAAGTTGACCCTTTTTTAGACTCACGAGAATTGAAATGGATAATAAGTTGAGAGTTAAAGAAAATTTCAGTTAAATTGAATATATCAATTAATTCTAAATCATTTGTTCATCAAATGAATTACCTACATTATATAACTTATGAGTTGTTGTGTATACTTAACAATTTATCTTATACGTATTTAAATAATAATAATTACAAATTTTATTATTATAAAAGAATTAGTAAAACCTAGAGTTTGTTATTAACAAACTTGTATTAACTTATTGGATATATTATATTTAGTTATTATAGACTTATAAATTAAGGTAGATGGAGCGTATACATGAAAAAAGAATTACTAATCTAATGGATTTTGCTAGTATATCGAGAGGAATATCGACTATGCTTCAACTAGTTCATATACAAATACAAATTCTATTTTAATTATTCAGATGTAAATCTTCTCTTATGTACAAATTATTCTTATCATTTATTTATTACACTCTTATCAATTACTAGATATTAATTCGATCAAAATACTAAAATTAAGGAGGCATTGATATAAAAATAATATTCTGATTTTTTAAAATTATCCTCGTTGTAAATGGGGTATTCATATACCTTTTAAGCTTACATGATTCATGATGTAAGAAAATTTTGCGGAATTTTATTATCTAAATTGTCCCATAAGGTCATACTTTAATTGGTAGATAATTTAGCCTAAATACCTACAATCTGACTTAGATTAAGATTATTTATTACTAAAATACATGTACCTATTAATTCTTTAATTTCTCTCTAAAATAGGTAACAAATAGGCGACAAAAGGATTTTAAAAGGAGTTGTCCTTGTTGGGAAACCGGGTCCGGATCTGATCTGACCGCATCGGAATAATCACGAAACTTTTTCGTGACTTTTGATTTCTCGAAAACCAAAATTTTTTTAATTCTATAAAATGATTAACACGAATCAAAATAAAGCGGAAATTTAATTCGTACCTTATTCCGAAGCTTGATCTTTATCTTGATGCATCCCTAGAACCGTTTCCGAAACCGATCCGTCTCAACCACCGTAGCCGCACAAGTGTCCGGCCTCTAACGGTATTCATAAAATAACTTGAGAGAACTCTGTAACTTTTACAGAGAGGGTTAAGCATGAAGTGCTAACTCCATAGAGCTCAAGCCTATTTATAATAAGCTTTGGACATTTTAGTAATTTAATTGAAATTAAATATTAATTTCAA
>JAOSBL010000007.1:20210195-20226598 GCA_027568915.1 Erythroxylum roraimae
TTCCGGTTCCGGATTCCGACCGGAACGGAACGTTCCGGCCGGTACCGGCCGGAACGGAACGGTATTCATTTCTTTGGATATGGTGGGATTTCACTTTTTGATATTTTCCGTACTAAAAACTCGTTGTTCTTTTTATTTTTAAACATGAAAAGGAAAGAAAAACCCGCTGTTCTTTACTGTTTCGGGTCTCGTCTCGTCACCTCTTTTGTCGCATCTATGTTGCGCAAAAACCGACTTTAAGGAAACAGGAAAGAAAAAGTTACTTTTCGTACCAATAAAGGCATTGTAAAGAGTGTAAAAAAGAAAGTAAATAATTTATAGGAAACAGATTTAAAGCGACGAATAACTCTGCTTGTAAGTTTAACTTAAGGTCTTCGTTCTTTATTAATCTAAATCCATATTATTATCAATAAATACCATACTCAATTTGCTAAATTTTATCTTCAGTTGAATTATATACACAATAATGATCATGTTTTGAACATTTGACTCATTCTTTAATTATGATGCACTAAAATTCCAATTGATTGGGATCATTTGAACTAATAAAACTATAAAATTTATGCATAACTGCGTACGGAAAAATCTAAGAAGAGCAGTGGCTTTTTAGTGCAAATGGAGGTCATTGAACAATTTTCTGTTCTATTTTTTTCTTATCGCAATATCATACTGATAAGAAACGTCGCAAAGGCATAAAAGAAAGCAATATTGCATGGCTGCTAGCCTGAAAATTTTCTAAATTTTCAGCAAACATTTCAAGCCAAATTAATGGAATAATTTCCATTATTTCTCCATTTATGATGGAGTTAGAGGAGGCCAAAAGTTGGCAGAAACTCACTCATTTTCATGTATAATATTGTAAGAAAATTAGTGAAATATGTGAAGAGTTTATCTTACACTTATTCTCTAAACTATTCTCTCAAGAACATACATCAAAGCTATCACTTTGTGTGTTTTCTAATCATTTTTTTAAGAGGTTTCACGTTTTGCTCTTTGTGTGGATATCATTAGAGACGTTCTCTTTTGCTTGTTTTGATTTACAAAAACCCGAAGAGGTGAAGACAAGGAAGAACGAAGGAGTTTGTAAGGTACACACCTTAAGTTCATGTTTTGTTTTTACTACATCTAATGACACATGTTTGATTATGTATTTTCTAGGTTTTGTTTTATTTTCTGCTGCGTATTTTCTGAAATATGATGCATAATCGAAACCTAATAGTGGTATAGAGCAATCTTGTGCCTATTAGATGTAGTTTTTATTACATGTGCAATAGGATTGTATGGTTGTAACAACTATGGGTTTGGTTTTAGAAAATTCGAAATTTAATTATGAAAATTTGTTTTCACAATTTTCTTTCACTTATCTGCTCATGACATGTTTTTAGATAGTTTTAGTGATTGAAAATTGATTTCGATATGATTGAAATATTTATTGTCGAATTTCTAACAATATGTTGGCAAAATGTTTTCTGCTAAACATATGTTGTTGGTTGGCTAAACTGATGAGGTTTAACATGTTTTTTCATGGATTTTGATTCTGGAAATTTTATGTAAACATATTTAGAAGTGTTTACACCTCTGGAAATTTTCCAGAATTTATTAAAATTTTTATTAAATTTTCAAACGGTAATTAGATTTGGTAAATTTTGAAGAAATCAATGGATCTGTTTTGTTTGATAAGTTTGTATGTTTATCTTTCTGTTCCAAAACCTTAAAAAAATATTTTTATGTGATAAAAATATGTTATTTTGATGAATGAAGCATGTCAAAATGATTTTTCTCGAATTAAGATTTTCGGAAAAATTTTAGATGTCAAATTCATCATTTTTAGCATTTCAATGGTGTTCGGTTATATTGATAATTTTTGGATGATTCCAAAATTATTTTGATGAACTTGAAGCAAACTGGAGATGCATGGAATGATGATTTGATGTTCTGGAAATTTTGGAAATTAATTTTGAATTAATTTAAGTAGAACATTATTTTGTAGTAAGACTAGAAATTGGCATGTGAAACAAAATTAAAATGTTTAATTTTGACATCAAATAATCAATTTTAAGGTCAACGTATATAGAGGCGAAGTTGGGCAGTGTATATGAGATGTATATGCATCAAGAGTTGATTGTCTAATGTGTGTGCACACATCAATAGTTGATAGAACTAGATTCGATAGTTGCATTATAAATGCAATTGGTATGACCGATACTTACTGATTGACCTAAGGTGGCTTGTTGGGCAAACTCAAGGTTATTACTAGAGATATTGGATATCGAACCACTAGGAGAACTTCTATACAAGTTCTCTTGGATTCATATTGAAGGTTATGAATTCGTGAGAAACTAGTGAGAGAGATAATGCATGTTAGTAAAGTCCTAATTGACATGCATTTATGTATAGTCTAACACATTTTCTCTCTTTGACATTAGGTTGCAAGAATTGACACCATGACCACTAGTGTGAACCTATACTCACTTATGGAAGCCAATAAGTTGACTAGACCCAACTTTCTAGACTGACTTAGGAACCTAAGAATAGTTCTCAAGACAGAGAAACTAGGCTACGTATTAGAAGAATCACTTCCCGATCCCCCTACTGCTGATGTTTCTGATAGTGATTAGAAGGAATACAGAAAGCATCTCGATGATAGTTAGATGACTAGCTACATAATGCTGGCCACTATGTCACCGGAATTGCAAAAACAGCTTGAGGCTATAGATGCTCATACCATAGTCTATCATCTGAGGGAGTTGTTTAATGAGCAAGCTAGGTCCGAAAGGTTCGAGACCTCGAGATTGCTCTTCCGCTCCAAGATGGCTGAGGGGACATCTCCAATGCAATATGCACTGAAGATAAATGGCTATATTGAGAGGTTGGCCTCCTTGGATTTGTTAATGGGCAATGGAGCAAGAGTTACTACATTAGCCATATGAACTTATGTATTGACACTCCTTAGTGGGCTTGGCTTGTAATAGAGTTGGATGATTTTTTTATGTAACTGTATTGACTAAGAATATTATTTCAATTTCTAGTCTTAATAAAGCTGGTTTCCATTTAAATTTTAGAAACAATGGTTGTTTTATTAGTTTGAATGGAATGCTTTATGCTATGGGTACATTATGCTTATATATATATATATATTAGATATGTCCAATCCAGTTTTAAATATCAATAATAATAAAAGACAAAAACGAGATAATGTGAAATCATCGTACTTATGGCATTGTTTCCTTGGCCATATAAGTGAGAGACGCATGACTAAATTACACATGTGTGATAATTTAGGGTTATGTGATTTTAACTCATATGACACATGTGAATCTTGCTTACTAGGCAAGATGACAAAGTTACACTTTAAGAGAAAGGGTGAACTAACTACTAGGCCATTGGACTTAATATATTCAGATGTATATGGTCCGATGTTCATACATGCCAAAGGTGGTTTTATATACTTCATTACTTTTGTCGATGATTATTCACGATATAGGTATGTGTATCTTATGAGATACAATATGAGGTTTTTGAAAAGTTCAAAGAATTCATAAATGAAGTAGAGAAACAACTAGGCAGAAGTATTAAAACTCTTCGATCAGATCGAGGTGATGAATACTTAAGCTAAGAGTTTCTAAATTATCTCAAAGATAATGGGATAGTATCCTAGTGGACGCCACCTTACACGCCGCAACACAATGGTGTAGTAGAAAGGAGAAACCGAACCTTGTTAGACATGGTAAGGTCAATGATGGGCTTAACAGATCTGCCAAAATTCTTTGGGGATATGCACTCTAGACTGTTATTTATATGTTAAACAGAGTTTCTCCAAAGTCAGTCGATGTGATTCCATATGAGATGTGGACTAACAAGAAACCCTATCATTCTTACATGAAATTTTTGGGTTGTCCGACTTATGTGAAGTGAATTAAGTCAGATAAGTTAGAAGATAAATTTGACAAGTTTTTGTTTGTAAGATGTCCTAAACGATAGGGTATCAGTTCTACAATGTTTTGGAGCAAAAGGTGTTTGTTTCAAAGCATGCTATCTTTTTAGAAAAAGAGTTCCCTTTAAAGAAGACAGTGGGAGCAAAATTGAACTTATGAAAGTTCAAGATGCTCAAAAAAACGCAGATCAATTGCTTGAACCCGAGACTATTGTTCATAATGATGAAACAATGGTTCAAGTAGGATACGTCATGTTCCAGAGAGATATAGATTTCTCATAAGTGAACATAATGAAGTATTGCTCATAGAAGACGATGAGCCTACTACCTATGCAGAAGTTCTGAAGAGTTCAGAATCTAACAAATGGCTTCAAGCCATGAAATCCGAAATGGATTCTATGTATGAAACCAAGTATGCACTTTAGTTGACCCACCCAAAAGGATAAAACTCATAGGTTGCAAATGGGTTTTCAAGAAGAAAACCTACATGGAGAATAATGTAGTTACCTATAAAGCTAGGCTTGCAGCTAAAGGTTATGTTAAAAACAAGGAGTTGACTATGACAAAACATTTAACTCGGTAGCTATGCTTAAATCCATTAGGATACTCCCGGCCATTGTTGCTAATTATGATTATAAGATATAGCAAATGGATATGAAAACATCTTTCCTTAATAGAAACCTAACTGAGGATGTGTACATGACACAACCTAATGGTTTCATATTCAAAGATTGTGAAAAGGTATGTAAGCTTCAAATTTTCATTTATGGATTGAAGAAAGTATCCAGGAGTTGGAATATCCGATTTGATGAGACAATCAAAGAGTACGGTTTCTTACAAAATTCGGATGAACCTTGTGTGTATAAGACGGTTAATAGGAGTGAAATCGTATTCCTTGTGTTGTATGTAGATGACATACTACTAATAGGAAACGATGTTTCAGCTTTACATTTAGTCAAGATTTAGTTGTCCAAGAGTTTCTCCATGAAAGGCCTTAGAGAAGCAACTTATATTTTGGGGATAAGAATCTATAAAGATAGATGTAAGAAGTTGCTTGGTCTTTCTCAGTCTGCATACATAGACAAGATGTTAAAGAGGTTTACATGGAGTAGTTCAGGAGAGGTTATCTTCCCATGATGCATGGGATTACACTCTCGAAATCTATGTGTCCAAAGACACAAGATGAGAGGACTCGTATGAATTTGATCCCTCATGCTTCAGCTATAGGATCAATCATGTATGCTATGTTATGTACGAGACCCGATGTATCAATGCACTAAGTGTTACAAGAAGATACCAATCGAATCCTGATGAGGGTCATTGGGTAGCTGTTAAAAATATCCTTAAGTACTTGAGAAGAACTAAGGATGTATTCTTGGTATGTAGAGAAGGAGATCTTGTTGTGAGCGGGTATACAAATGCCAGTTTCCAATCTAATAGGGACGACTTCATATCCCAGTCAGGATATATTTTCACACTAAATAGTGGAGCAGTCAGTTGTAATAGTTCCAAACAAGAAACAACTGCAAATTCAATAACTGAAGTAGAGTACATTGCCACTTCAAAAGCAGCAAAGGAAGCAGTTTGGATCAAGAAGTTCATGATGGAACTTGGAGTGGTTCCCAGCATTGTTGACCAAGTACAGTTGTATTGTGACAACAATGGTGCCATAACGCAAGCAAAGAAAGGAAGGCTCATCAAAAATCTAAACATGTACTCGGGTGATATCATTTGATTAGAGAAATCATTAATAGAAATGATGTCAAGATAGAGAGAGTGCCCACTGATTAGAATATTATTGATCCTTTGACTAAGCCGATTCCCTAAAAGTGATATGATTCTCATGGTCTTGCCTATGGTATTAGATGTAAAGGCGATTGGCTTTAATGCAAGTGGGAGGTTGTTAGAGAAGTGCACTAAAGGCAATTGCCTTTATCACTTATTGTACATATCTTTATGATTAATTAAAGGCATTTTCGTTAATTCGATATTCATATTCTTTATGATTTGATAATGAACTTAATCGAATTAATGAAGTCCTTGATACATTACATAGTTGAAGGAAATCATGATGAGATCATGACAATGAGATTCCTATCATGTGTAATTATGCTAGTATCTATATTATCCATAGTCATAGGATTAATAAGATGGGCATTATTAATCCGGAAAGACTAGCACATGTTATACTCCTTAATTGGATCAAGGAGTAGATCTCATAAGTTGTAAGCATGAGTTGTTTAGAGTTAACATATGGATGCTTACTAAGACTAGTAAGTACATTGGATGACATGCCATGAGACAATCATATGGATAATATATTCTAATGTCAATGATAGTCTTTTCATAGCAATAGTGCAAATATCCTTAGACTTGAGGTGCTCGAGGATATTTTAGATACTGATCCTATACTTTGACTCCATTCCTTGTTGTCTGTCAGAGGTTGTTCACAGAGTGGTGATTGGGTACAGCTTGAGGTATTCGAAGATAATTGAGTAGCCAATAAAGGATTCATCACTCCTGATAGAAAGAGACGATACCCACGGCCTCTTGTCGGGATCATTACTCGAGAATCTCTGGCTAGAGTAGAAATTTCATGAAGATAGTCTTCAGTGACACATCTAATTGAGTAATAAGCCTTAGGGACAAGAACTAACATCACTTGAGCTAGATGTGTCATAGTTAGTCTAGTGAGAGTTGACATTTTAACCATGGTCTGAACCAAGTAGAGTATAGTGAAAGGATGAATTGCATGGTAACATTGTTTATAGAATGGTTTATAGTCAAACCACTAACTTTCAGGTCAATTAGAGGTCATGATGTGTTGTTAGATATCGCTCATGACTTGCTTGGATCAAGTGTTAATTCAAGCGGCTAATACAACCGGAAACCTAATGGGTTATGCATATCGGAGATGTGAAGAATGAGTAAAATGGTTTGGATAGTGATCCATGATATAAGAGAATGTTTAGGGATTATATCACGATATGTTCGTGATAAGAAAGATTGCAAAGGAATGAAAGAAAGCAAGTGTTGTATGGCTGTCAGCCTTGAAAATTTCTAGATTTCCAACAAACGTTTCAAGCCAAATTAAGTGGCATTCATGGCCACTTAATTCCCATTATTCCTCCATTCATGATGGGGGTTAGGGGAGGCCAAAAGTTGGCAGAAACTCACTCATTTTTGTGCATAGTATCGTAAGAAAACTAGTGAGAAATGTGAAGAGTTTATCTTACACACACTTATTCTCTAAACTATTCTCTCAAGAACATACATCAAAGCTAGCACTTTGTGTGTGTTCTAACCAATCTTCCAAAGAGGTTTCAAGCTTTTCTCTTTGTGTAGATATCATTAGAGATGTCCTCTTGTGGTCGTTATGGTTTACGACAACCTGAAGAGGTGAAGACAAAGAAGAACGAAGGAGTTTATAAGGTGCACATCTTAAGTTCATATTTTTTTACTACATCTAATGGCACATGTTTGATTTTGTATTTTCTAGGTGTTGTTTTATTTTTTTTATATTTTCTAATATGTGATGCATAATTGAAACCCAACACAAAGTACCTTGCTCCACCCAGAGACATAATCTGTGCTGCCTATATATCAAAGTTAATCAATTCTAGAATATCTTTACTTTTAGAATTAGATGCATTAAATTTCAATTTATGCTGCTTACTTGTAACACAATGCTCATATAAGGGTAATGATACCTTCGTGAGACCAGGGAGTATTTTCTGCTCAGCAAGAATCATTAATCCTTGTTTTGATATTTGGCCAAGTTTAAGGTGCCATAACTTTGTTGCATTTTCTACATAACTAACCGATGCATTTGTTTCTAAATGTGTCTCTTCCATAAGCTTGCATAAGTTAGCAGATATCCTTTCTGTCTTCATTACTACAAGCGCTTCTTTGATCACCTTTATAACTCTACTTTGAATGTAGGTCTTGCCAATTTCATCCAATTGCCCCGAAAACAATAGATTTTTCTTCAAGCCCTACATAAGTCGCACATTTTGCATAGTGCAAATTTTACCATCATACATCTTCAACTTGATGGTGTCAATGCCAACAATCTCCAAGGCATGATCAATTCCTATGCAAAGATAGGTTTATAAGTGTGAAACTAATCTCTATAAGGAGTCATATGCCATGTTGCTCCTAAATCCATTATCCAAGCATCAATGAGCTCTAATTTATTCTTGAACACCGTTGCTGCTTCACTATATAAGATTTCTCCATTGGCAACACATCCCTGAGAAGTTGACGCTTTAAAGGCCTTCTCTCCACCCGTCCTGAATTGGCATTCACTTTTAAAGTTTCTCTCTTGCCACAGTCGTAACACTTGAGATTTTTCTTACTTCTGGATTTCGACCTTCCTTGGTTGCGACTCCCAGTGGAATCGCGCTCCATTGATCATCATCTCGTCATTGATAAGGCTTCCACTTGATGCAACCGCCGACCTTTCTTCCTTGTTAATGCGTCTGCTTTCTTCTTCAAGAATCGAAGCAACAACTTTATCAAATAACAAAGTGTCTGTGAGGATATTATTGGTTAAATTGATGATGAGTTAGTCATATGAATCTGGAAGACTTTGAAGTAGAATCCTTACACATTCAGTTGGATTTACATTATGTCCCATCTTTAAAAGTTGACAACATAGAGAGTTCAGAGTATTAATATATTCTGTTATCGAAGTAGATTCAAGTATTCGGAGTGTGTGGAGTCTCCTCTTTAGAAAGAATTTATTGTGAAGAGACTTAGCATCATATAACTTTGTGAGATGATCTCATATCTCCTTGGCTGTTTTCTTTTCCTCTACACTTTGCAAAATATCATTTAATAGACCAAGATGCAAATCTGACATGGCTAAGACATCTATTTGTTTCCATTTGTCGTCATCTATGAAACCCGTTGGCCTAGCACCGATGGCCTCCAAACAATTATCTTTTACTAATATTGCCTTCATCTTCAATTTCCATAACAAGAACTTTGTCCTATCAAACTTTGTAATATCGAATTTGGTCAACATTGCTTCGATAACAATGTGGCTCTTGTAACACAAGAATTGACTTCCACTCTCTTACGTTAAAAACCAAATTACCTTGGGTTACCTCTACTTAGTATATAATAAGATTGTAGTATATAAAGAAAGTTCCCAAGAAAGGTTAGATAGTTAAAACCCCACTTAAAACCTAGTCTCCTTAGACAGAGCTTTTCCTAAACATGCATTCAATCACCTCATATATTGGTGAAAAAATGCTCAAAATGATAACAAGAATTCGAGACTAAAACTCAATCTCCTTAGACAAAGTTTTTTCTATACATGCATTCAATCAGCTCATATATCGGTGAAAAATGCTTAAAACGACAACAAGAACTTGAGGATAAAACCAGCCTTAACCTGTAAGAATACCAAAGAAAAATTCATTTTCTGATATGGAAAATCAGACTATGCTGCAACCACAAAGCATACTTGAGCAAACCTTAGGTTCTGATACCATTAATAAGAGATGGACTCCACCCGGATAAAGTAAACACACCAATAAAAGACATTTTGTTCTCTAATAAAACCACACATTTATTTAAATATTTCAATACTCTAATTTATAAAATTAATTACTTTATTCATAAGAAAAAGATACAATATTTGCTAATTTATCATTTTATCAGTCTCTCGTCTTGATAAACCATACTTAGGAATAATTTATGAATAATACTTAAATGCAATTTAAATATCATAATTAGAATCTCATCTTAATTTGAATTGTAAAATAATTATTTTAAAATTTTATCTTTGCTATTGATCATTAAATATAATTAACAAAATATATTAGAAAAGTACATTTATTGAATTAATTAATAACATCATGCATTAATTATAACCAACTATCAAATGCCAAATGTAAGATAACATTAGGTTCATCATCATTTTCTAGTGACTAAAGATAAATAACTTTCCTTTAATTATTTTTAAACAAAATTTAATTTTAAAATTATTAAAGAATATTTTATAATATTAGACATACTAAAAAGTACCTTTTATTGAATTTTTGTTTAATTATTTTAATATAATTTATTATTAAAAGTTAGAATAATTATAAAAATATCTTAAATATTTTATTATAAATTAAAAAGAATTATATTAGATCTAAAAAAGAGAGCATCAAAATGAGGACAATTATAAGCTTAAACAACTACAAGCTTAAGTGCAAAGTTGAGCATCAAAATGGCCTTTACAAGCGTTCATATGAAACACATTACTATGATAACCTAAAGATACAAGGACAGCCAACTGGATTAGATAATAGTACTGTCCTGAAAATGACTCCATTTTTCTGGAAAAAAAAACACTTCATTAATCTATTATGTTAATGATCATAGCTTTGAGTAGGGAAACTTTAATGCAAATTCCACAATCTGAAATTCTACAATGTAAAATGGGTGAAGAATTGTATTTATAATTTCAATCGTAACAGTGTGCAGAGATACAAAATAAATACATGACTAGTGCAAAAAATAAAATCGAATCATGAAAGAATCAGTTACTGATTAAGAAGAATAATAAGTAATCAAAACTAATAGGAAGATCAAAACTGATAGTAAGATAATAAGGGGATCTCAAGTCTTTAGGCACGTGGCTCTTAATACTCCGTTGCCACTGCTATAGATCGGCACTCGGCCTCTGCAGAGAAGCGACTGACAGTAGATTGTTTCTTCATCTGCCACGAGAGAGGTGCACTTCCTAATGCCATATGGTAACCTGTAATCGACCGTTTTGTCTGCGGACAAGCACCCCAATCTGCATCGCAAAAACCTTTCAACTGAAAATCGTTAGTACGTACGTGGGAATATAAGACCTATCTTTATATAGCGTAATGCAGTATCATAGTGGTCTGCTCGTGGCTGCTACATAAACTGGCTTAATATGTCGACAACGGAAGTTATGTTTGGTCGAGTTATCGACAAATATAACAGCCTTCCTACTAAGCGGCGATATGAAGAAGGATTTTCCAAGTAGTCACTACTTGATCAATCAAGATTATGTTGCTGTTGGATGGGCACTTTACTTGGCTTTGCTCCAGTAAGTCTTGTATCTTCCAAAATGGTAAGGGCATATCTGAGTTGGCTCGCAAAAATGCCTCTCGGTCCATGAGCAAACTCAATACCCAAGAAGTACTTAAGGCGTCCTAAGTCCAAGATAATATATCATTGAGCTCTTTACATTATGTCGAGCTATCACCTGCTATCAACATATCATCAACATAAACAAAAAATTTATTAGTTCTCTTAATGAATAAAGATGTATCAGCTTTTAACTATGTGAATCCATAATTCATGAGTGCTATTGATAATTTTGAGAACCACTCCCCTGAGGCTTGCTTTAAACCATACAAGGATTTTTTTAACTTACATACTCATTTATATTTAATTAGCTTGTAAATAGCCATGTGCTGGAAGCATGTAAATTTCTTCGTATAGATCACCGTGTAAGTTAAATTGTGTTGTTTACATGTAGCTGATGAAGTTTCCGTAAATTTCTTCGTATAGATCACCGTGTAAATTAAATTGTGTTATTTACATGTAGCTGATGAAGTTTCCATTGTTTGGTCACTGCTACAGCCAATATACATCGCAAGGTTGCCAACTTCAACTGGCTCAAAGATTTCATTATGATCGAGTCCCTTTACCTGACTATATCCTTTAGCTATCAATATTACCTTATAACGCTTAATGGTACCATCCGACCGACACTTTATTTTGTAAATCCACTTACATCCAATTGCCTTCTTACCTTTGGGAAGATATTGTAGCTCCCAAGTGTTGTTCTCCTTTGGCACCTTAATCTCCACCGTCATGGCATGTTGCCAACGTGAATCTTCCTTGGCTGATAAGTAGGATTTAGTTTCAGAGAATCAGAGTAAGACAACAAGGTTGCAAGGAAAGTCTGATGTTTTTTGGGAAAAACTTTATTGGGAAGATAGGAAGACATAGGATATAACGTACTGAAGCAGCCAAACTTTGAGAAGCTACGTACGTTGGAGTGGGTCTTTGTTGCAATAGAAAGAGAGTGATTAAAGTCCTTCAAATATTTAGGAATTTGTCGTTGCCTTTCACTCCTTGGTGGTTCCTCCTAATGCTCAAACAAGTTTTAATTTATCCAATTCATCCCTTGCTATATTTCTTTCATTCACTTCATCCTCAAAGTTTACTATTGCTTCGGGCATCGTGTGATTAGGCTCAACTAGCACGGGAGTATTTTGGTCATTTAGAAGGTTTTGACTAATATTGTGACAGGACGTACGATTTTGTACCTGGCTTGGTTTTTTGGCGTGGAAAGGAAAAACATTTTCGTGAAAAATGACATTATAAGGCACAAAGATCCTGTGTGTTTCAAGGTTACAAATTTTGCATCCCTTTTGATTGTGAGGGCCGATAAACACACAAGGCCTTGCTCTTGGTTGAAATTTGTTTTTAAGCTGCAGGGGGTTAATAGTAAAACAAAGACATCCAAAAATACAAAGGTGTTCATATTTGGGTTCTTCCCCGAACATCAATTCATGTGGAGTCTTATTTTGAGCACTTATTGTGGGAAGTATGCTGATTAAATAACTTGCAGTAAGCATAAACTAACCCTAAAATTTGATTGGCAAAATTTGCTTGAAATCTTAATCAAACGGAGCAATAGTTATTTCGGGACTTGTAAGAAATGGTTGTCTACTAGCCTTTAAAAGAGGACAACTAATACGATCTGACAAATTTGTTTAAAATCCTGAGGTGACAATTTAGCTACCCAAGACTCCTTTTTTATGTGAAGGATGTCCAAGCCTCTTACGCTATAAGTTCGATTTTTCAACGGAAATCCTTACGGCATTTATTTTGTGCTCTTCGATAGTGGTCGACCTTGTCAATAAATAAATCAAGCCAACCTTACATGAAAGAAGATAAATACATGCAATTTATTAAATGATAGCTAAAAGCAAGTGGATGAGACATTAAGCACCTTCATTTAATGGAGCGAAATCATCATGATTTGAAGCAAGTTGTAGCCAAAAATGTTGAATCAAGTTGAAAGGAGATAACTTCTTCCTTAAGCTATCATATGATTGGAACAAAATTTTAGTTCAATAGAATAGTTGCTTATATATGTAAAGCTCTAGATATTTATTGTTTGTATTACCTATAAAGAGTGTAACCAATGGAGTTGTATGGTGTATTGGGATTTAATTAAAATTCTCCTCCTCTTCTCTCCCTCTCCCTCGTGGTGTGTGTGTGTGATATCAAATGGGTATTTAAAAATCCAGCTTCTGTTTCTAAAGTGATTTGTGTTAGAAAAAATAGAGAGAGTATTCATATACTTGTGAGAGAGTAGTTCATTTAAAAGTGAGAAATGTTAAATAATTATAATATTGTGTGTTTAAGTTCCAAATTAGATAGCAAACTTGATTACAATTATTGGGAGATTTTAATGTCTACACACCTCAAGGCTCACAATATTTAGAGTCTTGTTGATCCAGGCTTACAAGGAAGAGTTTATGAAAATGCTCAAAGGAAGGACAAGTTGGCGTTATCCCAAATTCACCGAGGAGTAGATTATTCAGTTTTTGGCAAAATTGCTAATGTTAAAAATGTCAAAGAAGTGTGGAGTATCTTGAAGCTGACTTACAAAGGTATAGATAAGGCTCAAAAATCTAAATTGCAACCCATGCGTAGAGAATATGAGAGGTATGAAATGTCTAATTCAAAAACTGTTGAACAATATTTTTCTCGTGTTACTAATCTCGTCAACAAGATGAGGTTGTATGGAGAGGATATTTCAGATAGTAAGGTAGTGGAAAAGATTCTATGCACTGTGCCTATTAAATTGGACCATGTGTTTAAAATACTAGAGTCATATGATACAGAGGCTGTGACTCTAGCAGAGTTACAGGAAAGCACTAAAAGCCATGTTAGCAGGATATTGGAGAAAATAGAAAAGACAACAAAAGAAGCCTTAAAAGGCTAAGTGAGTTTCAATAATGTTGCAGAATCTAATCAAAATGCAGATGATAGAAGTCATGGTTTTAATAATGGGAGGAAGAGGAGATTTTAGAGGCAGAGGTAGAAGAAGAGGTCGTGGCAATAATTTTAACGAGGAAAGAGAAAATAATTCTAGAACATTCACTCAAGGAAGACGAGGAAATAATTTTGGCCCTACTAATTGAGGAAGATGACAAGGTAATCAATATCAAGAGAGAAGTAATTTTAATTGTTTTAATTGTGGAAGGTATAAACACGAAGCTGTTGATTTTAGATCCAGATCTCATAACAACTATCAAGCTAATGTTGCAGAAAATCAGTACCTATATTTTGGCGAGAATTCTAATAATGTAGAAAGTTTATTTCTAGCAAATAATTACTTTGTGGAAGATGAAAATATTTGGAATTTGGATTCTAGTTGTAGTAATCATATGCGTGGGAATAAGGAGTTATTTTATTATTTAGATGAAAATATTCAGTCAACAGTAAAATTTGGAAATAATTCAGATATTTCAAATTTGAAAAAAGGTCGAGTATCCACTAGACTGAAGAATGGTTCTAAAAGTTTTATTTTTGATATTTTCTATGTTCCTAGTCTTCATCATAACTTACTGAGCATGGGTCAATTATCATAGAAAGGTTATAAAGTGCAGAATCTTCATGATTTTTGCACCTTGATAGATATGAGTGGAAGATTTATACAAAGGTAAAGATGGCTTCTAACCGTCTATTCCCACTAAAAACTCATAATGAAAAATTTGCTTGCTTGAATTATATGATACCTAATGCAAATTGGCTATGACATATGCGTTTCAGACATTTTCATTTCTGGATTAA
This sequence comes from Erythroxylum roraimae, assembly GCA_027568915.1. Lineage (NCBI taxonomy): Eukaryota > Viridiplantae > Streptophyta > Magnoliopsida > Malpighiales > Erythroxylaceae > Erythroxylum > Erythroxylum roraimae. The sequence goes on from JAOSBL010000007.1 coordinate 20,224,984, forward strand.
ATTATTTATCGAGAAAAGAGCTTTTGTCTGGCTTACCTGTTGTGAACATTCCTAACCATGTATGTGAGACATGTGAGATGGGAAAAAACCATATGGATGTATTTCTAGTTGGAAAGTCCTATAGAGCAAAGAAGTTACTGGAAATTATTCATTTAGGTCTGTGTACTGTTGAAGTTCCATCCAATGGAGGTAATAAGTATTTTATTACTTTTATATTTTAGTAGAAAGGCCTGAGTTTATTTTCTAAAGTAGAAATCAGAAGCTTGTGATGTGTTTAAATCATTTAAACCGTTTGTGGAAAAGTAAAGTGGTTGCAGAATTAAAGCATTAAGAATAGATAGATGTCAAGAGTATCTTGCATGCACAAAAGTCTTTGAGTAGCTTGGAATTCAACATCAGTTGACCATTAGATACACACCTCAACAGAATGGAGTAGCAGAAAGGAAGAACAAAACAATGATAGAGATGGTAAGATGTTTGTTAAGATCTAAACAATTGCCTAAAGAATTTTGGGAAGAAGTTGTTCCTTATGCAGTTTATATTTTAAACAGGTGTCCAACAAAAAGCCTTAGCGACAAAACATCCGAGGAAGCTTGGAGCAGAAGGAAACCTTCCATTCATCATCTTAAAGTTTTTGGGTATACTGCTTATGCCTATGTTCCAGATCAGTTGAGGAAGAAGTTGGATGACAAAGGTGAGAAATGTATTTTTATAGGCCATAGTGCAAATTCAAAGGCTTATAAATTATACAAGCCAATTACAAAAAGGATGATTATTAGCTGTGATGTAACTTTTAATTAGGATGGAATTTGAGATTGGTCTTCAACTTCCCAAAAAAGGCCAGTGGTAATTTTAGAAAGCTATAAAGAAGAAAATACTCAAGCAGATTTAGTATCTTAGTCTGAGACATCTAGTAGACCCTAAAGACGTCATCAGTTACTATCCAAATTGGAAGTTTATGCGATAGGTACAGATAATGATCTATCTGATGAAGAGATTATCAATTTTGCTTTGTTTGTAGATTGTGAACCAGTTAATTATAAGGAGGCATCAAATGACTTGAAATGGAGGAAAGCCATAGATGAAGAAATATATGCAATTGAAAGAAATGACACATGGGAATTAATATATCTGCTTGTTGAAAAAGAGCCTATAGGAGTAAAGTGGTGTACAAGATAAAGTACAAGCCTAATGGTGAGATTGACCGATTTAAAGCTAGATTGATTGCAAAAGGATATAAGCAAAAATCAGGTATTGATTACTTTGAAGTATTTGCTCCTGTTGCGAGATTATATACTATTCACATTATTATCTCTCTCTCATCCAGTGTTTTTAATTCCATTCCGTTTCGGCCGGTACCGTACCGGCCCAAATTCGGTACCGGTACGGGTGTAGGTGGTACCGGTAAAAAATACTAGTCGGTACCGGCCAATTTCGGCGGTACCGGCTGGTATTCAAATACTGGTCAAATACCGGCCGGTACCGAAAATTTTAAAAAATTGAGGGACTTTTTTGCAAAATTTTCAAAATTTCACTCCATTAATCCATATTTATTAAATATCTTATATTTAATCATAAAGTTTCTCAAACTTTACAATTAAATCTAATTTAATTA